>NW_017548866.1:1009325-1080145 GCF_001854935.1 Bemisia tabaci | reverse complement strand
TTCTCTGGGTGTTTTTGATTCATTAAAGCCAATTGCACCAAAAATAATGAGTTCCTACAGTTTAATCAAATACAACGGCCAGATTCATCGAACCCGACAATATCAGATGACAACAACACAGAGTCTACCCAGGGTGAAGGTCCAAGGGTCAATTAGCGATGGAGTTTTCCAAATTGTTTATGACATCAGTTTAGCTGGCACTGTATTGTTGTTTTTATTTTTACTTCTTTGTACAGTTCAAATGCTCAAAGCTCTCATTAATATTATTATTTTATTATATAATTTTCTTTATTCAGTTATTTTTTTGTTTAATTGGCGGAGAAATAGAGGGCATAAATATGAATTAATCTCATTAGTTTTATTTTTAATCATGACTAACAAATTTGTTTTTGGGGAGCAACTTTGTGGACTTAAAGGTTTGCCAGATGAAATGAGTGTAGCTGAATCTGATGGATATCAGGATGATTTCATTTCTAATTTTAACAACACATTTAAGAACATTTCATCTAAAGAAGAAATTTTATACGCATATGATGGTAGTCACTCTTCGGACACTGAAATAATCGTAAGATATGCTGGGTTTTTTCATCGAACAACTCCAACTGATTGTGGGAGTTTTCTTTTTGAAAATAAAACTATTTTGCCTCATGCAGCATTTGGATACAACGACAACCGCGATTTTTATCTAATGTCCAAGTTCCCTACTCAAACAAAATCTAAGAAGCTGGTATTTCATGTCAGGAACACTATTAAATATGTTACTCAACAAATACAAACTATGGATTTTTTAGAGCAAGCACAAACATACACCTACCAGTTAGGTACTGTTAAAATGTGCTCCAACATTCACTATTTACTTAAGTATATTACTGTTCAACCATAGAGTTAGGTCACCGGGAGGAACTCCTCGATCGTCTAGCGCAGATTTTTTTTCCGCTCGGGCTAGAACGAGAATGCAGAAACTCTGGCCAAACCGGGTCTGAGGCACGGTTGAACATGATTCGTAAGTGGTGCGCCTTACTCGATCGGTGCTCCACTGAACAAGAAGTAATACACTTTCTACAGTTGGGGGGGAAATATAATGTTGATCAATTCGGATGGGTAGATACTGGGATAAATAGACACATCGCAGCGGAACTTAGAGCACGGCGACTCCCACTACGTCCACAGAATCCTATTGCGCCTAGATTGAACATTTTTTCGTCGTTGGCTTTCCAAAAAAACTTATTTTGGGCATTCGCGAGATTGTCCAGACTGGATTTTTTAAATTCGTATCATATTTATAAAACTGTATTGGATCGTCACCTCTTGCCGAATTAGAATGAGGCGACAATGTTCGAAAGACTCGAAATGATGTGTTTAAAACATATCGATTTAAGCACGTGTATGTATATGTATTGGGAAATCTAGGTTTATCTCCGATGTTAAGACTCGATATAATAACTCGCACAGCTTTGTTCACTTTATATCTTTTTTTTTAAGGAACTTCACACGAATACACGTGTACGGAGTAATTTGTTGGTCACGACATACAGTTTCCGTAGCTAAAGTATATGATGTACTGCGAAATTTAGTAATGATGTACTGCAAAAATTAGTAATAAAAATTAAAAAAGTAATAAGGTAATTTTTATTTAAAGAGTAAGTAGCGACACGTATTAAGCTACAAGGAACAATATATCTGTGACACTGATAAACTTTTCTTGATTTTCACTCATTGAGGGTGTGTGTGTATGTAACCCATCACTTGGGTTTTTTCTTATCTTGGGTTTTCAAGCCCTGGCGCAGTTGTTGCTTCCTGCTAAACTTATCGAGAATTTAACTGGCGCTTGTCGCTAGGATTATTCGAAAATCAACATCGTGTTGATTTTTCGATAAAAAGCCGCCTATCACTCTCTCTCAGTATACTGTCACTCACTGATGTCCGAAGATCTATTCCCGCGTTACGGTTCAGATCTTCCGGTACCGAAACATACTCTACGTTGTTTCGTCTACTCTTGCAGTAGAGAACAGCAGAAACTCCTCACAATCATTTGTGAACACCTGTCTTCATTCCGACAAGATTGGCCTGTTGAAATTCGTCGAAAAGAGGAGTCCGTTAGCGTTTGGATTGACGGTACAGAAGCTTTCTCTTACGACGGTGTACCTCGATTTTGTAAACCGATCCTTGTGGAGAACTTTGCCCGTGACGGAGACTTCGCCATTTTTGGTTTTTTTTTTATTTTTGGTTCAGATTACGGCAGTTTTACTCAACTGCGGTAAATAAAAATGTCAGATTTTGCACTTCACGCATCTGCACTTTAAATTTTTAATGTTGTCTTATTTGCATTGCATCTGCCCTTTAGTCCGCGATTTGACTCAAGTGGCTAGGCAAACAAATCTTGAAGGTCTTTCCCCTAGACAGACCTCCGAAATCTTATGGGATTTCATTACTGAGCACGAATACGAAGATCCTAATAGTATAAGAATTAAAATCTATTTAGAAGAAAATTCTACTAACGTTCGCGCCTGGCAAAAGCTATTCGCTCAACAAAATATTATTCGAAAAATGTTTTTGGTGTGGTGGTTGGGCCAACCTAACCTAACATAACCTAACCAAATCCAGACAAGCAGAACATCAGCAGCAAACGTCCCGAGGTACAAAGGGGAACAGATACTAGGTGCGATTATGAAAAGTGCGGTAACGCCCCTAGCTAGGTTTTTCTATAGTCATTTGTGGCTAGAATCGCATTTCAAGTGGATGCCTAACGACAAACAAAGTGTGCATAACGACAATGATAAATGCCTGACGACAAAAATGAAGTGTCTCCAAGAAATCATCAAAAATCGCAACAATGAACGAGGTTACGATGATAGCTGATGCCAGGGCTAAGGCCGGAAGCGTCATTGGGAAATTTCCCGATAAGTTGGCGAAAATAGAGCAGGTTACTACCAAATTAACCAAGCTTGCACGCCCAGAATTACCTTGGATCACCATGCAACAAGGTGAGGATCTTCTTAGTCATTACAAGAAATTGATGACAATACAGCACTCAGATTCTACAGGCCACATGACAAGTCTATGCGTGGGTTTAGCCATGATAGGTTGTCTGGATTCTCAGTTTTATTCTGATGTAACGGCTAAACTGGCACAAGAAGTGATAGAGCTTGTGGAATTGTCCGTGGAAGAGTTCGTCAAAACCACAAACTTGGACGTAGGCATCACAGATTTATCAGATTATGATCAAATCAATCCCTATTATTGGATATATAACACAGCGATTTTCCTAACCCTCATTGGCAAGAGACTAAACGACCAGAATTACAGAGCGTGGGTCGAATCACGCAATAACTCCTTCGCAGTGCCTTTAGGTTTCTCAGTTACCGACCCTAGCTTATTCACTTACCAACCTTCTCAGACCTTTGCCGCCAACTTCTATTCGGAAATTAAATCTCGTTGGGAGATTCGCCGCAGGTGTTTCATTGAAATCTGGGCTCTGTCGAGCAAACCAGGTATGCTGGGAAACACATGCAAAATTGTTTTAACACTGCTTAGGGGGGCGGAGCTCACTAATTTTGTGAATATTAGCCAATGGCTTCTCGTATTGAATCCGGAACTCTTCTGCTGGAATGCCCTCGCAAAATCATTGCCTCTGATTTTAAGGGCCTACAAAAAGTTTATATCCGTAGGAGATTTGGCGGATTGGATAAAATTAATATTACCAGATGAACACGTGCGTGAGTTTCACCACTCTACGCTGCGTGTCCCGTTCACTATCGCGCGAAAAATCGCTGTCACATATGGCAACTCAACATTGCAGCAAGTAAAACCCTCATCCCAAATATTGAAGACTGGCTTCTCCGCGACCGAGTAATTGGAAGTGGACTTTTACATGACCCAGCTCCTAACTGGCCACGGGACTTTTAAATTTTACCTTCATAGATTCAAATTGGACCAAAGCCCTGATTGTCTTTTTTGTTCAGGAAATATAATTGACGACGCGCGACATACCTTTTTTGTGTGTGACCGCTTCACTCGACTAAGGCTCGAGGCTTATGCAGACCTCGAGGAGGACCTAAGCGTCGAGAACTTCCAACAAGTAGCCTTAAGTTCCCCAGCGGCTTGGTTTAGGATTAAGCGATTCGTTAGGGATGTTCTAACCCTTAAGTCCCGCATCTTTAAGGGTCTTGAAGCTAAGCGACCCCCTTTATGAAATTACTATTTCTCGATGTTTTCATTACTATTAGCCCATTTTTCCATGTAAAATCCTTCTTATAGATGGTGGGTAGAGGAGCTGATGTCATGCTGAATTGCAGTTCCGGTTCTCTCTATCCCTTTACCTTTCCTTTCGCTGTTACACCATATTCTTGACGTAGAGGTCGTGCGATCAACGCTTCGAGCCGAGTTAGTGAGCTCTCGAGTATCAGCACGGGTGACATCTTTGGCCGGTCTAGCTCCTGTTTCAATCACCTTCACATCACAATGCTCTTCTTATACATGCTTTTCATTTCTCCGATAGATTTCCATGGTTGGCAACTGCGCGTTGAGGTTAGGTTAGGTTAGGTTAGGTTAGATTAGGTTAGGTTAGGTTAGGTTAGGTGGACGTGTTCAGATCGGCTAAGGACGTGTTCAGATCGGCTCCGTTATTTTACTAACCTATTCGCCCAAAACAAAGTTTTGTTAATTGTTTTTAACATGAACAGACTCTATTCATGATGTAGTTTGCTCCTTTGAACCTTTGAACTGACCTGTGATCCCCAGGGATCGGTTTTTTGTGGAATTTTGTGTGATTGTGCAGTGGGTGAGGTGTTGTGCAATTGTCAAAATTGCCAAACCTACCCACTCGCTCACCATTTTTCTTCCGTTTGCGCATGCGCATTAGGAATGAGAATTGGCAACTAAGCACACTGATAAGACGGCGAACAAACTGAGACTATCAGATTGAAAAAAATTATATTTTTCAATCTAAAAGCATTATTCATAATCAAGCGTGAAGCATTCTTCATGAATGAAAAGGTGTCTCGCTCATAATGTGATTTATTGCCGCACCTGTAAATGCACCTCACATCAGGTCACTGACTGCGGTGATAAACTTTGCGCTGAACTTCGTCAGACTGTTATTATGGCAACAAGGACACAAATCCCACAATCCTCTCAGGACATGACACTCATGACACAAAACATGGACTCGGATAAACATGCACGGACTCAGGAAATCGGAAAACTGGAAACCTCACTAAAGGAACTCTTGGACTCAGTAGACATAATTCGGAACATGATTTACAACACTGACAACGGAGATGGCACACCGGAGATAAAAATAGGGAAGAAGAACTTCAACAAAGGAAAGGACACTAGAAAAAGTCTCATGGACATGATGAATCACAAGAAGGAACTGATAAAATTGATCAAAACGGAATTAGAAGATTTGAAGAATAACACCGGAACAATAGGACACGGAGAACAATCGATTACCACCCAGGACACAGAGGAAACCGAAATGGAAATAGAAATAAAGAACGAACTAAAAAGAAGAAGACAAGAAGAACTGGACAATTCATTTGAAAATATATTTGGCGAAGACGAAATCTTCAAAGAAAAACCTCAGAAACGAACGAGATCTTCTACTCCAAAAGGACTAAAAAACACTAGACAGTGCAATAAAAACCGACGCAACTCCCTTCCAGACAGCACACCCAACATGGAAAAAAAGAACACTGACTTCGAAGAATTTTCGATCACCTTCAAGAATCAAAGCATTAAAGATCATACGACAATGATGGAAAAACTACAAGAAGAAAATGAACGTAATTTTAAAAAATTACAAGATGAAAACTCCAAGATGTTGAATGAACTTCTACAGAAATTGGACAATATTAAGGAAAATAAGAAGAATCAACCCGAACCTAACACACTTGAAGATCTTAAAGAAAGTAAAGAAGAGATAAAAAAACTTAGAACCGAAAATAATAAATTGACAAAACTATCTACAGAAATGAAAGAAGAAATTAAATAACTGAAAGAGATCATAGAAAAACCGGTACAACCCAAAAAGAAGAAAATAAAAAAACCCATGAGAAATTAGACAAAATAAACAAAAATATGCTGACCGAAAAGACGGCTGAAAAATTTTTTAAAGAAACTAGCACCAAACTAGAACTGAGAGATTCCAAAGAAAAGATCCAGAAATCTTTCAAACAGAATATTATAAATAAAGATGACAATATAGTAAAAATACAGACATCTATCGAAGGGAAAACCGGAATCGAAACAATGAAAGTGGTAGGAGGAGTCTTACACAAATTCCCAGAATTAACAGTAACAGCAAGACAATACTCAAATGCAGTTATATTGGGCGGACCGATTAATCAAATGAAGGTGATTGAAAAATCACTCGAAAAGGAAGACGTACAAACTAAGACTCTAAAATCGTCAGGAACTGTCTTTCAAATCAATTATGTTGATGATGAAATCTCAACAGAACGAATCCATCATCATCTCTATGCCAAGAATATAAAAGGCTTACCTGGATGGACTGAAGAAAAAGTGAAAGAGTCTATGACCATATTTATTGACTCAAAGAGCTCTCGAAAAGCAAACAATAGAGAAAATACAAACAGACGAGTCGTTCTTAGGGCCACTAATGGCCTTGAAAAATTTCTGGCCTCTAAATCCAAAGTCTATCTCGGTTATAGCAATTGTCCCATCTTTCCAACTGTAGTAGTTTCCCCTTGCGTAAAATGCGGCTCGGTGTTTCACGACACTAAAGCCTGTGAAGAAGAAAAAGAGATATGCTGGTCCTGCGGCAACCCTGATCACAAAAGAAAGGACTGCAAAGAGAAGAATACACCGAAATGTCTAAACTGCATCAGAGAGGGCAACAAAGAAACCAAACACTACCTACTGGACGAGAAGAAATGTATTATCTACAGAAAAGCACTTGAGAGAGCAAAAAGAATAGCTGGCATGCTGGAAAGAACGGAAGAAACACCTGTCACATCAAAGGAGGGCAGCTTCCACCATCGTCAATTCCAACAGCTTGATAGTATGGAAACTGGAGATAATGAATCATCAGGCTAAACAAAAATAAGAACTCTTTTGTATTACTTAAAGATAATGTCCGTAATGTGGATATTTCTATCCCTACAGAATTAATATGTCAACACACTTGCCCCATATCTAGGTGCATATTCTGTTTCGATCGCAGACTATAATATATAACCTGATATAATAACCTAAATTGTATTTGGTGTAGACATAATCGCAAAATGATATCTTGTAATTATTGTAAAAATTCCTACCTACCCCCGTTAAAGTTACCCTGCGGCAGAACAATTAGACCTATACTAACTCCGCCAATTTGGTCAAATAATGATAATGATTGTATGATTAATTACAATGATAACCCTCCCATTAGTCATAGTAATATTAATAACTTTAGTGATTTAGATGATTCTGATGACACCTTCATTACTAAGAAAGATAAGTTTACTCTCAAAAAAGTAAAACCAGAAGAGGTATTTGATCATCATATTCCACCCGACAATCTCCTAAAAATTACCCGCTACCACTCTGAGGAATCCATATTAGAAAATAATAATTCGACGACCCGTTTAGATAATGAGAAAGCTTGTGAATTTTCATTATTGCTTGGTAATGTTAATAAGAACCCCCTTTCCCATGACATACTTAAAAATATCATTGTTAATCGTAAATTATCTGGATGTATATTTACTGAGCCGAATGTTAACAAGGCAAACTTTGACAATCTTTTCTCTAGCTTAGATTTATGGGTTAGCACCAACACAACAAGACATCTTATTGGATCCACTAAGAACTGGGAAGCTGGTCCTTTTTACATTTCCTATGAATGGCAAAATATAACCATTATTGGCTATATACCTGGCTATAGTTAGGTAGGGTATATAGCAAGTAGAGGGAATAGATCCTTCCCCTGAAACCCAGATGTTGGTCGACGAGGCCATGATGATCGTTAGGACAGCTGGCGGTGCAAGAACCGTCGACACACAGGCCATTCGTCAATGGCGTTTTAATGGGTACCAAAATCCCGAACTAGAGAGGCTACTAGACAGCCATGGCAACCACATCGTGCCAGTAACACCTATTCCAAGTCCTAGTATTGGAGACAGAATGAGACCTCAAAATCTGGTGTGATCGTTGAAAGTGTATATAATCATTTATATATATATTAAAAAAAAATAAACCAGGTGTGGAAGATGCAATTTCTACGGACACACCCAGAAAGTTTGCTCGAGGAATCCATCCTGCAGGAGATGCCTAGGTGACCATGAAACCCTCGAATGTAAGACTGACCCCCAGCCCGAGAATCCCGGCTGTGTTGCCTGTAAGGTGGCCGGAAGGAAGGACTTTTGCCACCGTATAGTTGATAGGACCTGCCCTACAAGGATTTTAGCGGTTAGGGACCGCGAAAGGAGAACTGATTATGGCTCCTAACGAGCTATCAAGTGATAAAAGCCAATTACTGTCCATTTTGTTATGTAATGTGGATCATAGCGGCCCTTTTCATGATGCAGCAGAAATCATAGCAGCAGAACTTGAATGTTCCTTCTTATTCACACCAGAACCTTGTAGAGGATACATTAAATCTAAACCGCTATATAACCGGGAAGACGTTGCAGTCTGTTCAACCCCTCTTCTGGTAGGTAGTTGTACTCAATGGATACGACAAGATGGATTTGTCTCTTTCGTCCATGATAAGATACGCTACTTCTGTTGTTATATTTCTCCTAATTGCTCGATTGGGAAGGTTTCATGCTTTCCTGCTGACTCTTGAAAGAGTGATCAAGGCATCTAAAGAACCACTGGTTGTTGCTGGTGACTTGAACTCCCAATCTCCAGAATGGGGTGACTGGAAAGAGACCCTTAATCTTCAAATTTCAATCTAAAAAGGGAGGAGTTATATTCTCTCCCATTTTCTTCAGAAACGACAACGCTGTCACGCGCGAACTTCTGCTCGATGCCGCTCGTCAGCGCAATATTGTAATATCATCACTAATTATGGACTTTGTTTCGTTAATTCACCTTATTAAGACAATTTCGACGGCTCGCGCCGAATGCCAAATCCCCCTCTGATCCAACTTGTCGTCTGTGACGCAATTTGGCCTAGTTTATCTTTCATTATAAATTGGACTGCATTTTGCAATTTGGACCTATAAATTCCGGCCCGGTTTAAAAACAACGTATGTGCCATTAGTTTCCCTATGCACATAAGTGTTTTTTTAAATGAGCCAGAATTTACAGGTCCACATTGCAAAATGCAGTCCAATTGATTGTCAACTTCTCATTGTTTCAATCGCAGTTCCAGATAGTTCCCTCCATCATTAGAGTGCTGGTCCACTACAGCAGCCCGATGGACGCGGATCTACTCGAGATCAAGAGAATCCTGGACCGCAAGGCCAAGCAGTTGGATTCGTTGGAGGGGTGCGAAAAGAAAACGACGCGCCATGCACGTCCAGACAGCAGCAGCACAAAGGGGAGCAGATCTTGAATATGGTCATGTCATCAGCCGTAACACCCTGTAATTGTTAAAATTCCAAGTAGGCAGCGATAAAGTATATACTTTTGTACGTGATGAGAGTAACATTCTAGTTAAGAAAACGCCAAAATGTAATACTTTGTTTATCCTGGGCGTCCCAATTTCGGGCAAAAACTTTTTTTTGACTCTGTGGTCCACCTTTATCTAACTTATGGGCAAATGGGAAACTTCACGAGAAATGAAAAGTTTCCACTCGAGGAGAGTGTTTCGCGCAGAGTTATTTTGAGGAACGAGCCAGCGGCCGAGTCGAGCTCTTTTTAGACATTGAAGACGATACTTGGTGGTGACACCTGCAATGTAAAAGTAAAGTATTCAATGGATCATATCCTGCACCGGACGCCGGAGGTTATCTCGTCTAACAATGATATTTTCCCAAAAGATTCGGCGTTTAGAAGCCGCATAATCCGCTATACATGGAGAACATCGCTATTTTTAAAAGACTATAAACGGGGAAAAAATCCCTCTTGACTGACTTATTCTTTTTAAATATATGTGTAACTTTATGTATAAATATATTATACCTGATACTGTTGTGAATTTTTCCATCTCTGAGGTTTTTTTTGACAAAAATTCTACAAAAATAATTGTTTCCGGTACTTGATAACTGATTTTGCTTTTGAAACTAAAAACTTTTCAATTTATTTTTTAGTTGTTTCGGCGAACCCCTTGGACAAGAACCAGTTAATGTCTATGCCAACTTTAAGTCAAAAATACACGAACTGGAGAAGTACCTCTCAAGAAAAGAAGGGCAAATTGATGTACTACGATGTATTAGAAGTAATAAATCATATAATCTGGTCGGCCTCCATCGGAATTCCAGGCTCAGATGGGGAACCAACATTATAAAGAAAGTTGCTCAACTGCAACTCAAATTCTCAAATATGCAGTGGTTTTTGGGGCGCAAATCTCGGCTTTCCCTACAACTAAAGTTGCTTCTCTACATGACAATGTTGAGGCCGGTTTGGAGTTATGGCTGCCACTTGTGGGTTGTGTAGCCAAGTCAAAAGTAGATAACATCGAAGTAATGCAGATGAAAATTCTTCGCGGTATAGTAAAAGCTAGACGGTATGAGAGGAATGCAGATATTCTCGCTGACCTCGACATTGACACAGTAGAGAATGGCAACACTAAGACGTACTCTGCATATGAAATGAGACTTTATCGTCACATCAACCAAGTGCGAAATTGAAAAATGTGCGATCAAGCGGAAAATATTTTGAAGAATACCTCCAATGTTTGCGTGAAATCACAAGACGGGGTAGTGCGAGCCGGGACCGTCCCAAAAAAAAAAGGGAGCCGGCGCGCCGGACGAAGACTCCTCCGAGCCGGACCGCAGGCCGTCCTTCCTCCCATAGAGAAAAAAAAGGAGGTGTTTGCTTTTCGGGCATCTTGGAATTTTTTGATGACTTGATGACGTAGGTGGGTACAGCGACGTCCCCTTCACGCTAAACGTCGCTGTACCCACCTACGTCATCAAGTCATCAAAAAATTCCAAGATGCCCGAAATGCAAACACCTCCTTTTTTTTCTCTATGCCTTCCTCCTATCTGCCAAATACACCCCCCCCCCTTCCTTGAGGCAACTCGACAGGCTGATACCCAAGGGGGGTGTCTCGAACGTCATCCTGCGTCTCGGGTGTTTCACCTGGGAGTAACCCGAGGGGATATCCCTTTGGCCCCGCTCCCTCACCACAACCTCCAAGCCCCATACTAATTGATTCCCCCGCCCGTCTCCTGCACCAGATTCCGTCGAAACGGTGCGGCTCTTGCCGCCGGCGAACCCACCACCGGCGAACATTTCAGAACCGATAGAACATTATAATTGGGAATCCAAAATAGGAAACTTCATTTTTCAGGAGTGATTCCTCTTGGAAAATACTGGGAACGGTCTAATGTCCTTTTCATGGGTAAATAGAGCCAGTCAAATATCCAAGGATCTAGTTTTGTTAGCTTCAAGCGTAAATTTAGAAACCTTAGAATTTGAGGAAGCTCAAACCCTAATAAACGAGTTTTTACTGAACGAGTATAGTGATACATCCAGTATACTCATAAAAATCAAATTACATCAATTTCTAAGTGAGAGACGTAACAATTTCGGACAATTTTTTGTCATAAAAACTCTTCTTAGAGTAATGCGAGACGAGTTCGATGAAGGATACGATTCCTCGCCATAAAATTCTAAAGAAATTTAAGTAGCACTTTAGGATTTTTCTGTTGAAAGAAAATTTTTTCTGCAATTTAAAATTTATAAAAAAAGGGTAAAATAAAAATTTTAATTATGTCCATAATAAGACCTGCTCGTTTTAATTTTGGAAATAACGACGGGGATTCTGGTGGAGAGGGGGATCCACTTAGAAACCAAGAAGCCCCCGAAGTTCAAAACATGAACGCAGAACAGTTTGCGGCGGAGTTCGCTCGCCTGCAACAAGCTGTAACGGCTTTACAGCAAAGCAATAATCAAAGTTGGCTTCAGCTCAAATCGGCTGATTTAGCCACTATTCCAGAGTTTAAAGGAGAGACAAACTTTTTGCCTCTTTTCATAAAAATATGCGATCAATTTGTAACTACTTTTGGTGTTCCTGAAGATCCAAATCATGTACAAAACTCCCGCTTAATGCGAGGAATTTTAGCAAAAATCAAGGGTCAGGCTCAGGTGCAAATAGGTAATAGTGATTACAGCACTTGGGACATACTCAAGGCGAAACTAAGGGAATTTTACGGAGACCGAAAAACAGACCGGACCCTTACGATTGAACTTTGCAGGATGTCCCAGAATTCGGGCGAAAAACCTATTGATTTTTACAATAGAATTACATACCAATTGAATTTGACGTTAGCTTACATGAATAACCACAATCGAGTGGATCATTTAGAGTTCATTCACGAGTTAGGATTGCAAGTATTTTTAAGAGGACTTAAAGATCCTCTGAGACAATATCTAAAGTCGCGAGATCCAAAGACCCTTGCAGAGGCTTTGAATCTCATGACAAATGAGTTCCAATTCGAAACTTCTGGCTCCATTTCTTCCGAAACTTTTTCGGGAAATTCGAGTAACAACCAGAAGAAACAAAATAACAAACCCTTTCAAAAGGGCAACAATTATCAAAAAAATAATTTTCCTTCAAATTCGCAAAATTATCAGGGTAATAGACCAAATTATCAAAACAAACCGAATTTCCAAAAATTCGGTCAGGGAAAATCAAATTTTAATCGGGACCAAAACCAAGGGTATGGTCAACGTCCCATAGCTAGCGGTAGCAATAATACACCCACAAATCGTCCTGTGCCAATGAGCGGCATTAGCCACACCCACGTTACCGATGTACACGAGGAGGTGGAGACGGGAGAAAATTCATCACCGGACCAATCAGGAGTCGAAGAATATTATGAGGAACTTCCCGAGGAGATGGAAACAGTGCCGTTTTTTCAAATACAAGCCTCTCCAAGGCCGAACTTAACTTAAGTTTTTCGAAAAACACACTGCCTTACATAATATTCCCTGAATTTCATTATGCCAAAATGCTGATCGATAGTGGCGCTACAAATTCATTTTTGCGTCCCGATCTAGCGCGAAAATTATTTCCAAATCTTGTGAGGTCTTTAAAAATGGAAATAAGTACTCCCCTAGGTTCTAAGGTTTCCGAAAAATGCGTTTACGCACCTATCCCTGCACGCTTCAAAGAAAAAGGTCATTTCAATTTTTTATTGTATGATTTCCATAAATTTTTTGACGGCTTGATAGGAACGGACATACTAAAAGCGTTAAAAATAAAAATAAATTTTGAAGGTAAAGAATTAGAAGCTAGACACGTGAAAATTCCATTACTTTTTCACGAAACCAGTCTTAATATGAATACTATAACGTCATTACCTTTTTCTGAAACCCTAGTATCCATACTGATAAATTCTCCTGATCAAGAAATAGTAATCCCTCAGATAAAATTAAATAAAAATGTAGAAATCCCTGTATGTTTGACTAGTGTCCAAAATGGTTTGGCTAGAATTTCAATAGTAAACCATTCTGACACAAAATACGAAATTACTCCCAAAAATACAGTACCTTTTGAGCCCATCATTCGTGTTACAAGCCATTGCAAATGATCGGCCTCATTTTCTTCACATACGGAGTAGTGTTATTAACTTTGTCATTAATTTTTATCTACCGATTGTTGTGTAGGCCCATTCAGATCCTTAGGAGGCAGCTGAGGAAAGAAACAAGGAAAAAAGACATAGAGAGTGATTTGGATCAAACCAAGGAATCACCTGATGAATCATCCCAAACATCAGATGATGAAAACATGGAAATGAAACCATTGCGACCCACAAATGGCCCACAACCAAAAAAGAGGTTCACTACTACTTTTCCTCATTGTTACGAGCTCTCTGATAGGCAGCAATGGCTTCAATTGCGATATTAACCACGCGATAGGTTTGATTGGTCAAAGTTGTGGATCAGATCTAGTTTGTGATCCTTGATCCTTAATCCCATTTTTCCTAAATCGTACTTACGACACTCATTGTTTCTCCATGATGGCTGGACCGGAGATATCAAAGGTTTTACAAATTGAGTTATTATCTGTTAATGATGCTTGTAGTAAAAATCATCGATATTGGACTAGAAATATTGACTACATCACTGATCATGTAGTGCATTGCTCTAGCTCTGCCTACTGCACCAAGCCTTGGTGTGTGAATCTAACTCTGAACATCACAGTCCTAGACTTGCCCGAAATCAGCAATTTTGACTAAGTTTGTTTATTAGACGATGCATACTGTATAGAGGGATGTTTGTTTTGGAGCTACCATCAATGCTTATCAAAATTATCATGTATTGTTTGGTTCATGTTTTATTTGAGGTGTCGAGGTGCCAGTTATGACATTTTGATCTAGTATACAGCGTGTTTGTCACCGGACAAATAAACCCTTGGTCATCCCACTTCTAGTCTCTTCATTCTCTCCAAGAGGTAATCACTCACTTCTGTACGCTCTATCATCAGAGTTGATAGGGACGCAGCTACGACTTCCCTGTTTGATGGCGCCCCCAGCAATTCAGTATAGCACATACAACCTTTCAGCATAGTAAGGGGGCTGAGAGTGATATTTTTTTAGCGTCTTAAATGATGCAATTGACTTCGAGTTGTTGCAAAGCGCTGCTGACCAGTTGAGCGCACTCAATGAGAGATACAGAAAGGGAGCCAATTCAGTGGCAAAATATCTGCCCCTTGCGCCGCGACCTTGGGAGTGTGATGTTGAGAGCGTCCACCTCCTTGACGCCGTCCTCTCCCTGTTTACATAGTTGCGCAGAGAAAATGTGCCCATTTATATCATGGGCAAGCCGGACATGACCCGCGAACATATGGTCTTTAGAGATTGGTTGAAAGCCCGGAGGGAGCCGCCTCATCTTATCATTCCTGAGGCGAAAGAGTTTAGTCAGTTCGAGTGCATGGCAACTGAGACTTTAGAGGATATACTAAAATCCAGGAGGAAAATGCATACTGCAATGCTGCAGTTGATGTTTTTGTAGCCATCAGAGATCGGTTTCGCAAGCTGCCCCCCATTGCCAATTTGGGGCAATGGAGAAACTTAGTGAGACAGCCAAAGGCCGATTGTTCAAATTGGTGCCGTTTAAAGAGCATATGCCTTTTCAAAAGCTGGTAGACCACTGTGCAAGAGCTCTTAAAATGCCTGTAACCCCTGGCATAGCGGAATACGTTGTTTGCCGCTTGGTGATGGCTAAGTCAGCTTTCGAGATTGACGCTGCGAACTGAGTACAGAAAGTGAACAATGTCAGAAAGTTGGCGTGTCAGGAGAGGGGGGGGGGGGCTGACGTGAAGCCGGCAACGCCGTGTGTTATCCTTGGATTAGGCGTGCTATTTTATTAGCAAAAACTTAACTTATACATATGAGTCACTTTTACAGCACTCTCTGGCGCTCAAAACTCGGTCCTCCCACAATCCATCAGGGAGTTGACACTCCATCATCTCATTAAATCTATGAGGATTTATTTTTTATTATGCCATGCATTAGCATGCATAGGCTGGTTCATTAATTAAGATAGACTAATGATGCGCTGCATTTTTTCCTTAAATGAGCAAACATGGGAGCAAATCAAAACAATCTTTGAGGACCGTTTTCAGCCCAGCCCGGGCACCACGGCGTGGACCCCTTTCCAAAGACGCACCGAAGCCCCAGAAGAGGACGTGACATCCTACTTGGAGGACAAAAACCGCCTGGAGAGACTAACCACCATGCCATTAGAGGAGTTGGATGCTGTCCAATTTTTTTTTTGGACGGTTTGCGACCCATTTGGTTACATGTAGATTTAATTTTAGAATACTTCATCAATCCCATCTTTTGCTGGAATCGCCTAACACTGGGATCTCATAGGCTTGACCGGGTTGCTACCGCTTCTTGAAATTGACAGTCTTTGCAATTAAATTATTTGTTTAGTCTCCTCGTCAATGTGCATTCAAAATTTTAGTGTAATAGTCATTTGGACATTTTACAAATTAGAATCTCAATCTTTGTGCATTTTTAAACCAAAATTAATCTTTGTCCGATTTTATTGATGAATTACCAGGGAAATTTAAATACTTCACATGAATTTCAAGATGTAATGAATGCATCGCGCAGAGGATAAAATGATGATAGATGACCAGAATTTCTGGAAAAGGACTGTTCATAAAATATGTAACATTAAATTTAGGCTTTTTTCTACCTTCCCTCCCTCACAACACTTTTAAGCAAAGCCAAAAAAGGCATAACTCTTTCCTTGATGCCTATCCCCTACAGCATTACATGTTCATGAACAGCTTCATAAGATAGCACTGTCAGACTTACAAAAAATAAATTGCAATCCAACTTTTAACAATTTGACAGAAGAGGCAGTATAAAAAAAAAAAAAAATGTAACAAAACCGAAATAGATGTAAATAATAATATCACTGAGAAAGGCAAGATTTTCCATCAGAATTCGATATTTGGCTGGCTACATGACAAAAAATTTGAACTAATTTTATGGTCAAATTCAATGCTATGCTAAAAAGAATACATTCTTCTGCCAGGATTGCTACTTTACAGCTGCTCCATGAGTGCTAAGTCCGCATGAAAATTTGAACACTTTCATGCTTCATCCTAGAAATTTGATTCACGGAATGCTAAAATTAAGGCAAAAGAGTGATTTTCTTGAAGCTCTAATGGTATTCAGGATCATACAAAGCGATTGCTAAGGTGCAAAACTACGGATCTCCAATTGCAACATTAGAGACATTCCATCATAGTTTCTTATTTCTGCAGAAAATAGTCGATGTGATTTCTTGGAAAAACTTGGTTGCTGTTTTCTTCTCTGACAAAACAATAATCTGCATGATTTTCAAACAATATAATTGACTTGTTTCTCTTTGAAAGAATAAAGTAAGAAAGGAAATTTTGAAACACCCCAATAGGATACGTAGTTTCACACTTTGGCCATCAAAATAAACATTCTGAGAAAAAAAAGTAAAAACCTCAACCGACTGAACAGCTGCTGATGCCATCGATTTTTCTGTCTGTTTTGGAGGTTTCACTCTGTCTGCCCGGTCCTGTTAGAGGTCTGTTTCGTTCATCCCATATTGATACGCCATCACATGCACATATTTTCTTTGTGTTCTCGAAGAGACCAGCTGATCGCGCAATGATAGCACAGGCTAACCTGAAAAAAATCAATGGTATGATTTTGCAACTTTTCGAAGGACAGGACCCAAATTTTGTTGGCAAGTTTGCAGCCCACCGCGAGTTGAGAAAGGAATTTGGGAAAAAGGAAAATATCAATTGATATTTTTCTTTGATTGCTAATTAGTTCTGATTTGTACCGTGGAGGAACTAAAGATATCTTGAGCTTGCCGTAATAAAAGTTCAACTTGCACAGCTTGAACTGAAATTTTTACTTGGACCAAAAAGAGAGTTGTGTATGAAGCAGAGCTTCTTTACCACACTTTAGACGGAGCCATCAGAAGTAATTTAATCGTACTCCTGATAAAAGGAGCTCAAAACTTGTAAGAAGTCTGATATTCTTTTCATATTTCGTTGACGTGCTCATCATTATTTTCTGCGACTTTACCAATGGAAAGTCTACATATTTACTTGGCTGTTTCTCTCGCAAGCAACATATATATTGAAAAACTCATTTCACTCATTTTAAAAAGTCCCAAAATCTATTTTGGAGAACCTACTGCATTTTGAATCAAATCGGAGTTAAAGTTTCATCATCCACAAATCAGAGTATGTAAAACTGAGGAGAAAAAGTATACATCTAAGTATCAATAACCAATGAGGGAAATGAAGAT
Source organism: Bemisia tabaci (assembly GCF_001854935.1). NCBI lineage: Eukaryota > Metazoa > Arthropoda > Insecta > Hemiptera > Aleyrodidae > Bemisia > Bemisia tabaci. The sequence goes on along the minus strand of NW_017548866.1, from coordinate 1,062,268 downwards.
TGAAGAAGATGAATAACACATCTTACCTTCTTTGCTCACTGTCAGATTGTGATAAATCCTCTAAACCGTCATTCATACTTTTTGCGATTACAAGTGACCTTCCAATTATATCCCACACTTTGAGAAGACTGTCTTCAAATCTGAATTCAGCACGACCTTCAGCATTAGCTTGTATCTTACCTAAATCTCCAGCAAGCTGCAAATCAGAACACTGAAATTAATGAGATGTTTAAGTTTCAATAGATGGAATCATGCAGAATTCGTTCGCCACAAAAGGGTATCCAAAAATTTCCTCCTAGAAAGGAAGGAGTCAGTATGATTTTGAGTCTATCCTCCTCTTCCAACAGTGGTTTTAGAACCAAAATTGCTTTTCATTGAAAATAGTTTGCGAATTCTCTGTAGTCTTTAAGTCTAGGTTTATGATGTGTCTTTCGATAAGCGACAATGCCTAATTTCTATATTGCTGTAACAATATAGAATTATATAGAATGTGTTCACTGGTACCTANAGAAACGTAGACTCTTGGTATTCATTACACATAAACTAGCGAGCCCCAGAATGAGAAACAAATTTTAATCATTATTATTGACGGATTAGTAAACTTTTTACACGCTTTGGAAAATCTCAGAAGTTCGCGGTAGTCACTTTTCGGTAAGGAACTAGGGGACTCGGTTATTGTATCGAGGGGGGGGTCGAAACGATCGCAAAGGCGGTATACTACGTATACGCGCCAAAAGGAAAAAGGGTTTTTGAAAGAGGTCTTTACACTGAGGTAGATAACAGGGATGAAAACTGCTTAGAGTAGGTGTACATGAGTCCTTCTCATTTGGGTAAAATACTTATTTTTAAGCAATCTCAGACTGATATTTTCATTGTATGGGATTTTAAAAAAATATTGTGAATACAAAGTTCAAGGACTGAAAATTAAACGAGAAAAAAATTGATAACACAGCACAACAAATGTCGGGTTTTGATTTGTTCTTCGAACCAAACAAATTTTTTTCGATTCCTAGACGCTAAAAAAGCCCAAAAATGGCCATATGAACTTCAGGAAATTTGGGTGGTCCTTAGGGCGCCGCCATTTTGAATTTTTCAAAATTGAGAAAACCCACGATTAGATTTTTGCAAATATCTCCTCAACGGTTCATCTTACAAAAAAAAGCAAAAAAACCAGCGGAAAGAGCATAAAATTTCCTACCGAAATCATCCTCCTCTGTTTTTTCTAACTTAAGTTTTTTGTCGTGACATTAGCGTTTTCTTCAAAAATTAGCTTAAAAAAGGCGCATTTTTGCTGATTTTAGGAAAAACTTTGCTTCATACCTCCAGCTACGATTCTATGAGAAAAAAACTGTTATGTTCATTGAAAAGAGCGTAAAATTTACTTCTAGAATACATATGTCAATAGTTCCTAAACTTGATTTAATCCTGTGAAACAGCAGTTTATTAGCTCCGCCCTTAAAATGTGATTTTTTCAACCATTTTCCTTAGGAAAAAAAAAAGAGGAGAAAAAAACCCTAAAAACGTGACCCGATCTGTGTAAAAAGGTGGCAAAATAGTGATGGGTCCACACTATTTTGCAAACAAATCCCAAAAGTGCCAAAGGGGTGAGTGTTCAGCTCAGGCAGTTTGCATTAGAATATTAAGGTAAGGTAACGTCGAGAGATCTATAATTATGGGTCTTTTTATGACTCATCAATAGATCACACTCGTCATGTGAACCCAACTGAAAATCTCGCAAAATCCAAGACGGCATCAAAGCTCAAGTTCAAAGTACAAGTTTTGGATTGGAAGACGGCAAGTTTCGTACTGGTACTCATTGGACCTCAAAATTTTTGACTCTGATTGAAAATTTTTGAACTTTTTGACTTTTTGATCTCACTGACAAGTGTGATCTACTGACGAGGTCTATAACAAGACCCAGAATTATAGATCTCTTGCCGTGACATCTACTTAAAATTCTAATGCTAATTGCCTCAGCTAAACGCTCTTCCCCTTCAGTTATGTACTCACTGCCGTACTGGTTATCCATTAGAGCTCAAAATTTTTGACTCTGATTGAAAATTTTGGAACTTTTTGGCTTTGTTTGCAAAATGGTGTGGACCCAGCACTATTTTGCCACCTTTTTACACAGTTCGGGTTGCGTTTTTAGGGTTTTTTTTCTCCTTTTTTTTCTAAGGAAAATGGTCGAAAAAATCACATTTTAAGGGCGGAGCTAAGAAACTGCTGTTTCACAGGATTAAATCAAGTTTAGGAACTATTGACGTAGGTATTCTCGAAGTAAATTTTACGCTCTTTTCAATGAGCATAACAGTTTTTTTCTCATATAATCGTGGCTGGAGGTATGAAGTAAAGTTTCTCCTAAAATCAGCAAAAATGCGCCTTTTTTAAGCTAATTTTTGAAGAAAACGCTAATGTCACGACGAAAAACTTAAGTTAGAAAAAACATAGGAGGATGATTTCGGTAGGAAATTTTATACTCTTTCCGCTAATTTTTTTGTTTTTTTTTTTGTGAGATGAACCGTTGAGGAGGTATTTGCAAAAATCTAATCGTGGGTTTTCTCAATTTTGAAAAATTCAAAATGGCGGCGCCCTGAGGACAGAGACAAGAGACCCTCCACTGGCCTCCTAGCGACAGGTGGAAGCTTTTACTTTCGGGGTTTCAACAATTCCTTATGGACAATTATGAGCGAGCAACAGTCATCACCCTATTTTCGGCTGTTGACTTACCTACATGGTCGATGATGAGCTTCGGATGACGTCATAAGCCAAACAACTTTCCCAAACGTCGGCCATTTTCGGCTTGTTTGCGAAACGAAACTGCCAACACGTTGTTGAACATCAACCATGTAGGTAAGTCAACAGTAGAATGCTGAAGTCCCGAAAGTAAAAGCTTCCACCATAGCCAAGTTACTAGTGGAGGGTCTCTTGTCTCTGCCTGAGGACCAGCCAATTTTCCTGAAGTTAATATGGCCATATTCGGGCTTTTTTAGTGCCTAGGAATCGAAAAAAATTGGTTTGGTTCGAAGGACAGAACCCATGTTGACCAGTGTAATCTGTATTTTTTACATGCCAAAAATCAAAGGATTATTATTGCTATCTATAAGACAGAACTGTAATATTTATCATGAATTGAAGAAGTTCTAAATATTCCTACACTGTGAGCTTGCTGGCTTAAGATGACAAACATGATATGATTCATGATGTCTTGTAGGTTAAAAAATCTGTGATGATGTTTTTACGAATAGAACAAAAAAAATTATAGAATTCCAACATAAAAAAATAAAAATCAAATTGTACACAACATACCTACCCTTTTATTTAACTCATTGGATTCTTGTGTAAGAGGCTCACTGCCCGGGTTAAAAATATCACCGACACTGTAAAAAAAGATAAAGATAGGTGTTGAAAAGGGGTAAAAAAATGAGCAATGATGTGCCACGAGTAAATCCTACATAAAAGAGAGCAGTGCTTGATGTTAAAACTTCAGATGTTAATTTTCTCCCCGGAATAAGAACAATTTTCTGTGGCTCTCTGAAAAAATTACCAGCATTATGTTAACACTTCTAAAAATAAAAAAAGACCTATCAAATATGACAGTTCACTCTCAGCACTAAGCCATTGTAGGCCACTGTCAAAAATTGGAGCATCTACATTCTACAATCTATCGATAAAATACAATATTTGTGACTCTTTTCCTTCAAACTTGTAGTTTGTTCAGAGCATCTACGAAATTGAAGGAAAAACATTCATATCTTTTCTAGATTCTCCATACCCAAAATTCCTGCACTTTTTATATTGACAAATTGCATGGGTAGAACTATACATGAATCATTTTTGTCATTAATTTCACTGCAAATGACAGAAACAAGTCAATCTTCTTTCTTCAGCTTATAATCTTTAATTGACAAAAATTTCGATCCCTTGTTGAAAATCTAAGTATCAAGATTTTTCAAATGTTCAACCTTTTCATACTATTCTCTGACTTTCTTGACCAAATAAAATTCCCTGACAACTCCCTTTTTCCAACCTATCGATACCTTGTTCTTGTCCTTGATATGAGGACCCTTATCAAAACTTGTCGTTTCCCGGGAGTTCTGACCATTTTTGTCGTCACAACAACTTGGCCTTTACTTTCGTAGACTCTTGCTTGGGATTAAAATGATTTACCTCTGTAAGAAATTAAAAATACCAAAGAAAATTTTTTGCCAGGACATTTTAAGATAGGTTCGTACCTTCTTACTTTAAGGTTTGTCAAAAATCATAGAACTTTTAGTCATATTTTTCATTTTTTGCAGCGGCGCATCAGAATAATATCTTGCAAGGGTTAATTTAGAAAGTTATACTGTTGAATTTAGCTCAAGATTCATTAAAATAGTCCTTTAAATGACACTGGGTTAAGGATCTTCCCAAACTAGCTTAAGCCATTCCAGTCTCGCAACTCTACAAAAAAGTCAAAACGGCTATCACCAGGTATCACAGTTTCTCGACTAAAACAACTCAACTAACAAACAATGCCTCTCATACGAAATTTTTACTTTCCTGCTCTTTAAGTTTCTATTAGTAAGAAAAGGTAGTTTTTTTGTTTGTTTTCAAAAAAAAAAGAAAAAGAAACACATACCTAACATGGCAATGGTTATTTTGAATTTTGCTTGACTGCAATATCGAGAAGACTCATCTACATTAAATAAAATCGTTGCCATAGCATTGTTTTGGAAGCAGGACACTTATAAAAGCACAAATTTCTTGCTTGGATGTGCTGTAAGGAGTGAATTTCAGTCTAGCTGCCGATGAGCTCAATAGAACTTGTGGCTTATTTCCCTCCCAAACATTTTGTTTAGCTCTGGCTGAAGTTTGCAATGGCCTCATTGGAGATTGAATAAGAAGATGAAAACTTACCTATCACAGCCTTTGGAAATATCACCACATTCATGGACCTGTAAGTTATGAGAGCCAGGTGTTAATCCATCGATGGTACCCTCAACAACACAGGTCTTTGCATCAGACTGGACAAAGCGAACTACACCTTTCAAGATTCCTGAGCTGAACCCTGATTCACCAGCCAATTGAGCGACGGCTGAACCTAAATTTCTCTCCTCTGCCATTCAAAAAACAACAATAAAAATTGTGAGATTTATGAACTACATACCTTAAGGAGGGAAACATGAGATAAGACGAAAAATAAAACGTATATGATATCAATCTATCTACAGCCTCTCAATCTACTATGTGAATATAAGGTAGTGCCTAGCTTTACGTACAAAATAAATATTGCATTTTACATGTTGGAATGCCAGTAATACTAACTAGACTATTTTTCAGTTTATTCTAATAAATATATTGAACTCTATGCTTGCCTGACCATGAGAAATTTCTTTATGCAAAATTTATATGTGCAAGCATAGCATCCAAGATCTATGACTCAAGATAATTTCCAACAAAAGAATGACTATGGAGTAAAAATACTGAGTGGATCTACTTAACTTAGGTATCAAGTCTGAAATTGCTTCACTTGAAATTCTTCATTAATTCTTGAAGCAAGTAAAAACTTGATTACGTGCAGTGGAGAGGCAGATAGAAAATCTTTTAAGTCTCATACTTCTAAATATGTATGTATTCGTATGATTCATTATTTCTTGAGTTTTTACTGGCATGCACAAATGCAGGATCATGGCGATCATTCCTTCCATTTTAATACTTTAGTTTCCACAGGGATGTAGAATTTTTCGGGCGTCCATATTTTTAAGCACACCACGCTAGCTTTCTATATTTTTCTCATCAGATTTCCGTAAAATTTCCCACCAATTTCAAAAGTGACAACTTTTTTCCTCTACTTACCTAAGACTTTCTATCATTAACCATATAAATTTCCTTGTTTTTTTTCCTCCGATTTTTTTACAAATTTCCTACCACATATTGAAGAGGATTTATCACATTTTCACATGCCCTTGTATACACACGATCGAGCATTTTCTGCACCCCTGCGTTTTCAATTGTTTTGCCTTGAGTTGCTCTTAACCTTCAGGAACAAAACTAGTCCTGTTACTGTGAAATCAACCATGCGCACACAAAATTAGAAAATTCTATGCAAAATTACCTGAACCATATCCCTTTAGCACAGCTTGTTTTCCAGTTTGTTCGATCAACCTTTGAACTTCGAAAGAAGGAAGAGCGGTGTTGAGGACAACAGATTGATTCTCCAAAGAAATCTTGACATTCTCAATTCCTTCTACTCCTTCTAGTTGATTCTTCACATTTTTTACACAGCTATCACATGATAAATTAACAGCAAACTCTACCTGAAATGTTCAAGAATAATATTCAGATTTTCAAGCATGGAATACATCGGAGGATCAATGCAAAAATGTATTTAGATGTAATTTTTTCAGCTTTTCAGGTAACATGCAAACAATGGATTTCCTTGGCTTTGATAGAAAGTAATCCGTAGAGAGAACCAAGGAAAGGTATGTGACAAGTAGGATCCACACAAAATAGTTGGCACAGTCTTGGAGAGAGCTACTGATACCTCTGATTTTGCATCAGGATACAATAGGATATTCCTTGAGTGCTCATTTTTCACTCACATTCTTAGCTCTTTCTTTGTGAGCACTGCCACCAGGCAGCACATCCGAAAAACGTTCAGGCTCATTTTTAGGGTCAGAAATCCCATGGTACAGATTCTTGACTAGAACAAACTGACAAGATTCCCACACACTTCAAAGGATTATGAGATCACAAGATAGAAAGAATCAGCAGTTTTATATTCACTGGAATTTACCAGCATCTATAATGATCTCAAATTAAAAAAACTGCTGGTACCAGCACCACGCCTGCTGATGTGTTCGGAGATAAGAGATGCTCCACTAGTATCTTGGCCATGGTGGAAGCTTTTACTTTCGGGACTTCAGCATTCTACTGTTGACTTACCTACATGGTTGATGTTCAACAACGTGCTGGCAGTTTCGTTTTGCAAACAAGCCGAAAATGGCCGACGTTTGGGAAAGTTGTTTGGCTCATGACGTCATCTGAAGCTCATCATCTACCATGTAGGTAAGTCAACAGCCGAAACGAGGGTGATGACTGTTGCTCCTTAATAATTGTCCATAAGGAATTGTTGAAACCCCGAAAGTAAATGCTTCCACCTGTCGCTAGGAGGGCAGTGGAGGGTCTCTTGTCTCTGGATGTGTTCGATTACATTATCAGGCATTGTATGCAGGCGGATTGGTAGAGCACTACTATAAGCTTCTGCAAAATGTAATCTGACAGATATGTGAGAAAAAAGTTGGAAGGATAAACTTACGGTTGAGAGAACCATCCTTCTACATGTGTTGTCCTATGCAGTGAAGCCTACTGCGACTTCAGGATGACAATGCAAACTGACCGGAACACTTGAGAGCAACACTTGAAAAAACACTTAAGAGAGCTTATGGCTACTCGGCCAGGAAATAGGCGATGTAGACAGACTAGGTAGGACGGAGATGATGAGAAAGCAGAATTAAAGCACGTAAAATATTCATGGGAAAGCCAAGTGTGGAGGAATGATATTCACTGATAAGGAACATCAACTTACGGAGTTGGCTGAGTTGTGAGATTGATGTGATAGTAAAAATGATATACTTGCGTAGAGGCAACTGCTAACCCAATTTTAAATGTCACGGGTCAACGTGTAAGCAAATTTGTTACGACACTTCCGCACTTCCGTAAAAAGATTTAATCAGCAGCTTCCAAGCATTCCGAAGCAAAAGGAGATTCTGGATTGATGCATGATGCTCAGACAACACTCACCGGAGGCATCAACGCCGAAAGCTCTACCATTGGCTGTCACCAGTTGACAAGGATTTGGCGGGTTATTTTCAATTTCTTAGCGGTTTTTATGAATTGACGCTCTTTTCCCCGCGGGTCCGTTTCTTATTTTGCTTCACTGACTCCGAGTACTTAGAGGATCTTTCAAATTTTTGGAACATATTTTTGTAATCTAAGAGTATAGAGGCAATATGCAACGTAGTCTTTGATTTAAAAAAAAAAAAAAAAAAAAAAAATAGAGAAAATTATGCTTTGAGGAATATAATTTAGCTAATACTGCTTACAGCCATTCAATAGGTATTTAAATAAATACATGAAGTACACATGAAAATAATATTAAATTGAAGGGGTGACAGTGAGAGGGACTCGAAATCATTGCAAAGTTGCAATGCGTTATTTGACAATTTATTCATTTTACATAAAAACGGCTGAAATTATATTTTCACATTTTGTGTGAATTCTCTTTTATACTGAATACAAAACATACACATTACACCAATCAATAAAAAAATAATGTCAATGAATAAAAAATCAGCTGTCGCAGGGAAGAATTTAAAATGTTGGAATACTATCGAATCTTTCGGGAGCAGAGAGACTGTAAATATCTACGAATTAGATTTTTCACCGGCAGTTGAATTTAGTCGAACAATCATTAGAATTACTCAAGGTGATGCGTGCATGAAAATCCTCATATCAATTTATTGACATGCAAATGTTGTGTTTCATTAATTTTCAGGTAAATGAACGATCCTGTGTAGTTTTTTAAGTTTTCATTTACCTCTATTGTTGAATTGTTCAAATGCCCCTTCCTATCAGCATTGATATACCATATTCTTGGGTAGGTACAGAACATTTTGGTGAGTCGTTGGCGTGCATGGTGCGGCATCTCAATCAATCCCATATGATCCATTTGCCTCTAAGCATGTATAAAAAAGCTGCTTTTCCAGCGCACCAGGGTGCTATGCGACGCCTGACCGCCACAGGAATCTTTCAAAGTAGAGATCTTCCGGAAGCTGAAAACCTTTGTAGAAGGTGAAAACCTCAAAATCTAGGTGCGTCTAAGACCAGTCCACACAGGTCAGTCATTCCGCTACTTTTTGAAATCCACTCCCCCGCCCGGCGCAAACTCGGCCGCAGCCAGTGTGACGTCATATCGGCTGCTCTGATAAGAAATACATTGCAAAAAACCAGTTCTACGTCACTGCACTGTATAGAATTTCAGAACTCGAATGACTGACCTGTGTAGATTGGTCTTGGGAACCTCTAAGTACACAGTGAAAACTTCAGCACCTCAATCCCTCCTCCATCATGGGATTTCAACTGGACGTAGACAATGTTTGGTGGGATTCAAATAGACGTAGACTATGTTGGGTGAAAGGAAATTTAATTATCACATCATAAACGAGAAATCAGCTTTTTCTGTGCCACATAATACAATGGTTGTTCCCCCGAGGCAAAAAAAAAAAAAATAATATAAACAAAAAACAGACTGAATCAAATCGCCCACTTCAGAACTTAAATTGTGTTTTAAGATCGGAATTAGTACCTTTGCAAGCTAGTTTTTTTTTTAATTTATCCACAATTCAATGCAGCGATAAAACCAAACAGCATAGTTCAAAGATGCATCTTACTCTAAAAAAAAAAAAAAAAAAAATCATAAGACTAACGCGTTATCTATTAGCCACTAACGTTCGTTTAATCCGTGCAAACCGTGGCGTTTAGAACTGCAAGTCGCAGAGGCGAGACGTGAATGATCGGTGATCGATATTTCCCCATTTGAAGCTATGGAAAGAATCGATTATTAAGGTAATCGTTGCGGACACCCTGTATCGATCCTTTTTCATAGATTCAAATGACACATCAATCGATATACCTCAAGGCAACTGTCTGCGTTATCGAGGTCTTCAGTCAACGCGGAGCCTCCTAAACGACCCCTCAATGCCCATCTCCATTGAGTCTCTGGATGCAGCTGGCCGAAGCTCCTCATTTGATCGCACGTTCTCTTGACTTTTCAGCCAGTCTCCGTAGGACTCAACTTTTTTCCGATACATATCTGCAAACACCAAGATTACACATAATTGAAGAGGAATGAAAGAACCTTCCCGTAAATGAAGTCGGGGCCCTGCATGGAGGAGGATAAAAACAACAATGGCGTGGCGTAATCGATCGATTATCGAAATTTCTCCTTCTGTGGCTCTGGCAAAGAATCGATCATTAAGATGTTCGCTGCGAACACCCTGTTTATCGATCCTATTCTATGGTTTTAAATGTGAGTTCAATCGATATATCGTAAAACACGCCACGCCACTGAAAGGCAAGGGGTGTCTGGAGAGCCGGGTTCAGAGCAAGTGCATAAAGTGCATCTGCACTAGGTGGCAAATTTTAGAGGGCCGCATATCGACGGTGAAACTACCAAACCACGTATCTCGTTTGCGGTGTTTAAAAATCTACGCTCACATTTTATTTTTTTGAAGTAGACCAAATCAATATCATTCCTTGAAATTTTCATGGAATTTTCTCCGCACAAAGAGGAAAAATCACAGAAATTTTCAAGACTGGATGTTCAGTAGTTTTTCATTTAAAAAATAAAGTATGACAGGAAGTCTGAGACGTCGCAAACCGAGATACGTGGTTTGGTAGTTTCACCGTCGATATTATCCCTTTTCTTTTAATTTATTAGAATTATGTGTACAGATGATATCTTCACCAAGAAGATAATTTTTTTAGTACTGGTATTTTCCATTTTGTCTGACATAAAGTAATGTACATCAATTGAAGTTTCCGTTTTTTTGAAGAGGAGAATAAGATTTTTCAGCAAATGGTCGGGGGGGGGGCGGCAAAAAAACTAAATTCGGCTCTGGGTGTCTTACATGTACCTAACTATGGAGGGGGGGGCAGGGTCAAGTCGAACTCGAAATTAGGGTGAAAACGGCGTGAAAAGGGTAAAAAATTGAATAACGTGGTTATTCCACTCCTATGATCAGGGTATAACTCCATTTCCAGCTGTATAAAAATTATACATATATATGGTAGGGTTTATCTCAACGTGCGGTCACGACCTATAACGTAGTAATGTTATCGGAATGAATTTCAAACAAAGACGTTTGTGGCAGAGTCTCAGGAAAAACGTTCCATAAGTTAGAGTGGAGGATGAAATAACTATTTCAGTTATTTCTCTGCTTAAAGGGGTTAATTTTTCCTGGAAGTTTCATTCCTGTGATTTGAACTCAGGGAAAATCCCGTGAAACGTCCCGCAGAGACAAGGCGTAAAAGAATCACATCCACTTTCAAAACATTGTTTCATAGAACATAGAATTTGAAAAAAAACAGCGGTTACCATTCAATTCCTTGATCAAGCTATCAGCGCCTCCGAGATCAGACGGCAAGAAATCCTTGCCCACCACATCGTGGAACGTGTCCAGCTGCGTGTGGACATGGACGCGATCCCTCAGTTTCGGCTTGACCGCCCTCTTGAGCAACGCCACGATGCTATCGATGAAGGGCGGGACGTTGACGCAGTGCGTGCCCTTGTACTGCCCGGGGTAAACCTCCAGCATGAGCTCCGTGCACAGGCCCGCGATCGTCGTGAACTTGAGGAAGTGCTGGAAGGAGAACCCGCGGTAGTCGATGACGACGAGGAAGTCGAGTTTGTCCTCCTCGAGGAGCAAGACGTCCAGGACCATGGTGAGGTAGCGGAGGTAGTCCATGGGGATGATGTCCTCGATCTGAGGCTCGGCGCGGGCTACGAAGACCAGCTCCCCGCGGGGCGTCCGCCGAGGGAGGGGGAACACGGGGCAGAGTTCCGAGATGGTCTGGATGGCGGCGGAGGTGGGGTCGCGGTTGAGGTAGATCTCTGGATGCGCCGTTCGCGCGGAGTAGTATTGGTCGATCTTGGTCTTGGCCTTCTGGACGCGGTACTTGCAGTTGACGAGGAACTTGCGGAGGAGGACCTTGTCGTCCTGGATGCGCGGGAGGTGCGGCTGCTTCGAGAGCCAGTCGGCGAGGCTCTGGACCATCTCCGCCACTTCGGTCTCATCTGGGATGTCTGGGTTGCCCATGGTTTCACGCGGTTTGCTGGGTGATCACTGGTGCCTGTAGACAGAACAGGAATAACTCTCAGGGTGTTTTAGAGTCTCTGAATAATTAGGGTTAAGATACGTGAATAGGCCAGGCACCAAGAGAATGGATATTGAATTACATGCTGGAAAGCTAGACATTTTTTTAAAAGACGTATTATGAGGTCCGTAAATAAGGGTTAATTTTGCACCATTCCTGGAGTGGAGCTTTAGCCGCAATCTTGGATTTTCAGGCCTAAAATCGCTATTCTTTCGGTTTTTGGCCTGAAAGTCGGTGAAAAAGTCATTTTTTGCGTGAAAATACTTCAGAGCAAAAATTAAGCCTATAAAATTTTCTATTAAAAAGGCAGCATATGTTTTTTCCATATTACCCACCGTGTTCGAGTAATGATCGTCGCAAAGTTGGGCTTTTTTGAAACCCATTTTGAATTGAATTTTGAACCCAAACGAAACCCATTTTTGATTGACTCTCGCAACCCAAAGTAGCATTTTTCAACGGAGAATCGCGATATTTTGAAATTAGGTTATGCGGTATTTTCACGATTCTTTGACGATAAAATCGCCAGGTTCATTATCATCTGAGCGATTATCCTCAATCTGACCGCAATTTTATCTCTATGAAATTGCGTTCGATAAAATCGTAATTTCATCTCAATTTATCACAATTCCTCGTTCGATAATATTGCAATATATCGCCGTTGATAAAATCGCGGTTTCGTCGCAAATTTATACGATGAATTAATTTTGTATCCGATAATATTGCAATTAATAAATCGACGTCAATAAAATCGCGGTACCATCCGATCAAATCGCTTTCATCGCGATCACTGCTACTTGGGATTTTAGTAGGCTCCCGTGCTGCCGTGCAGAGTGAGAGAGAGACCGCCGTAAGAGCCTTCAGAAGTTGCATTTGACAAATCACGATTTTTTTGGAAAATTTGTAAATATTTTTCTTCCGATTTTTTCAAAGACTTTCGTTTGTGATTTTATTTAATGTGTTAACAACTTTCAAGGTAAAATATCCATACCGTTTTCCAAAAATAAACATTTTCTGAATGTTCATACATCATTTTCCCTTAGCACGGCAGCGATCAGCATGGGTATCACATGGCATGGGAGGTGCCTCAACGCTCCTCAGAAAGGAAATCCAGGCAGTTTCAGAGAGTGAGAAACGGAGTTCAAGCGAAAAGGAACCGAGAGACATCTGCTTCACCCGAAGAGCCTCTTGATGAAAAAGCGTTTGTTATTTCACTGGGCGAGTCAGAAAATTTTGTCGGAAAGTAGCTAAAAGAAAACTTATCAAAGAGGCAAGTCACCGATGAAATTTTCATCTTCACATAATTTCCATAGAATAACATCTACGCTCATATTCGGCACAGCGGGACATTTTGTCAGATTTTAGTATCGTGTGCCGCTCAATAAGCTTTCGCCACCAAAATATAATTTTGTAGTGACATCTCCATTCCATTACTTAATCCTGCAAATCTCAACCATTAAGCCATAAAAACACGATTCTGGGATATGCATACAGACCTGCGTCGTTCGCTCCAATGACTCGGTGTATAGGTGAGACTTATGCAAATGGATGGCTTTTCACCGTGATTATGAAGTAAGATACTGCTTTGATATACACTCATATTACAAAATTATCTTTGAGATAACATATGCACATCCGAAAGCTTCATTCTTGAGCAGGAACTGCACGAGCGCAATTTCGCTAATTATAGCCAACCGCATTTAAATTATTCAAATTAAAATTGTTTAATTATTTTTGATTATTTTCCAAATGTTTGATTTGCATTTTTCAATTTTCATTATTCACAGTTCACACAGGAGGAATTTTGGCGAAATATTTGATGTTGGTTTGATGAGAGTGCCTTAATTTTTAGGGTTTTGGCGTCCCCAAAAATGCTCCCAAGAAACGTCATTCCTCGTGATTTTCGGAAATTGTTTATTTTCGGTCATCCCTCTCCCCCACCCTTGAGAATTTTTTGACTGCAAATGGACCATTCCCTCTACCCCATGAGAAAGTCCAGCTTTGCCATTGTAGACGGATACTATAAATATGTTTGCCAAAGAGAATGATGTGGTGTGCACTAAGATCGCTCCTCAATTTAGCCAATGTTCAAACACCTAATCTATTTCTGAGCATGGATGGTCAATGAATATGCAAAACAAAGGACCCAAATCCGCCTGATATTTACCATTTAAAATGTTATTTTACCTATTCGTACTCGTGTCATAACATGACTGAGCATACTAGAAACAAAGCATGCTTGTGTAGTTACTGCCTTACATATTGCCTGAAGTCAGCAAAAAGGAACCAAGTTTTATTATCAGGAGGTAAATACGATGAATACACGGCGCAATTTTTAGCTCATAATTTGTTTATATAACTTCCGTCATTTCATTAGAGCCTAAGGAATTCTTTTAATAATTACCCAGATCATTATGGGCATCACACACATAAAGTCGTATGTTGCCGTGGTGAGAAAGAATGGGAACGTCGTATGGGTCCTTGGACATTTGCTTTTATTAAAACTCGAATTTTCTGGGAAAATTGTGAATATTTTTTCCATTTTTTCAAATAATTTAATTTTCAATTAAATCTGTGGTATCTGAAAATTCCAACGAGAGATATCGATGAAATTCCGCAAGAACAATAATTTCATCAAGGACAATTTGGCAACAGCTCAAAACTTCAAACCTCTTAAACTTTGAGTTGAACTGATATTGGTAAAGCTTAATGTAAGCCTATATCAAAACTAAATGTTAAGATACGTATGATTGCATTTTTAAGGAAAAGCCGAGGCTAGGAAAAATAAGAAAATCTACAGAGAGGAGCTATAATCAGTATAGACAACAGTTGCGTTCACCTCAGACCAGTTTAAAATGGGTTATTTCGACGTTTCCTCGACGGAGGAACTTAACTCCACTCCAAGATTGCAAAACTGACTCAAACAATTAAAGGTTCCTCAAGAACTTACCCACGCAGTTTTTCCCCAAAATTTCTCTGTTTCTTCCGTAAAATCAGAAAAAAAATCGGGGAAACTTTCAGTTAGATATGCCCAAGATTTTCTTGCACAATTGGACTGAATTAAGCAGAAAGGAACCAACCCACATTTTGGAAAAAACTGAGTTATGAGTGGTTTTGAACTCAACCACTGCTCTACTATCTATCGCCAAAAATTCAAAGTTTTTGTTGGAGCAAATTTTGCAAAAATTGAATCAGAAGTTTATCTTTTACATTGAGTCTTATGCAGGAGCCAAACTTTAAACCTATTTTTCTCGGTTCGATCTCGATGTGGCTTGGTTCCTTTCTGTTTAACTCCGTCCAATTGAAATTTGCTAGGGGATTGGCAACACTGCAATTCAGTTATGTTCTTTCTTGGGGGAAAAGAAAATTTGTCACTAAGTACCCTAAACTTCTCACTTTGCAGGAGGATAAGACTGATCACATACCTCAAGCTCGCGATCAGTAAAAAGGCACTCAAACTAAAAAACCCAGAGAAAAATCTATGAAGGCGAGGTCAATTGATTGGCTCCGCGGTTCACTGAAATGAATATCCCGAGTGCAAAAGGTCGGTCACGACCCCTAGCTACTCTATCCAGAGGGGCAATCACAACATACTGATGGTCTTCTCGGAGCTCCGTCCCAACGCGGACGGAACTCGAGTCGAGGAAGGAGGCGATTGTTATCATGGACTTCAATGTTACAAGTTGTTTGCCTTAAACTTGACTTGTATGGAACCTCCTTTGCATTCGCTTAACGCGCGGTTGACTTTCGCGATGACAACCGTTACAGCACTGCCGCGATACCGAAGAGAGCAGTAAGTGCATGCCGGGATGAACCTCGAGACGCACACTGAAAAACAATTCTCGGCGTTTTTACGAAGGTCCGTTGGTACCTTTACCATCTCACTTTTTTTACCAATCCTTGGTAATTTTACCAAGACAGTCTGGTAAACTTACGTAAAAACCGGTATTTTTACTGTTTTTTTTTTTTCAGGTAAGAATATCACTCTTATTGGTAATCAATTCCCGGTAACTTTGCCATTTTATCTCGGTAATTCTACCATAGTCGTTAAAAAATATTGGCGTTTTTACCAAGGTCCAGTAAAATTACCGAGAAAGTTCAATAATTTTACCGAGATTTCTCGGTAAAATTACCAATTCCATACATGGTAATTTTACCAAGAAAAAACTGGGATCAAATAGAACCCTGAATTCTTGGTAATTTCACCCTTTTCTCAGTAAATACACCGAGATTTTGTTTTCAGTGTAGCGAAGAGAGCAGTAAGTGCATGCTGGGATGAACCTCGAGACGCATAAAATCATGTGCTAATCATGACTCATACAGAAATGCACTTACTGCTCTCTTCGCTATCACGGCAGAGCATGCAGAAGAGGCACTTTACGGTAACTATGACGCGCACCTATCAGAAACAGGAAACTTTCCACTCTGCCATGCTAAGGAAGAACGCCGTATGAACATTTGAGACTTGCCAAATTTCCTTCAATAAAATGTTTATTTTTGAAGAAAGATATAAATATTTTTCCTAGAAAGTTTAATGGACTTCAAGTGAAATTGCGAACAAAATTATCTGAAAAATTGGAAGAAAAATATTCGTCAGTTAACCTTTGGGAAACCGTCAAATGTTTAATTTTTTTTTTTTTTAATTTGGTCTCAAAGAAAAAATATGAATATATTTCAAAAATTTAGGCTAGAAATATGAAAAGTAAATTCATCACATGCTGTCAAACCCCATTTTTAACCAAACGTTTCAAACATGAAAAAGAAATTGTATATTTATTCTCGCGAACATTTCAAAACCATTTGCTGTCATACAGACTCTTTTGAGCAATTA
Source organism: Bemisia tabaci (assembly GCF_001854935.1). Lineage (NCBI taxonomy): Eukaryota > Metazoa > Arthropoda > Insecta > Hemiptera > Aleyrodidae > Bemisia > Bemisia tabaci. The sequence continues at coordinate 1,045,524 of NW_017548866.1, read as the reverse complement.
GAAGCTACTATTTTTGGCTCATTTTAAAAGGCAAAATACGTGTCACTGGAGTAATAAGTTTTAATCCAGGTTCTGTGTTTTGTTTGCCCCGCTCTCTCCTTTGAGTTGTGTGCACATAGCACCATTTTTAAATCCTGTTTGTATTATGTGCACCTTGATGTGCAATCGCTTTTAAATTTCACGGAATTTACTTGCGTATTTATGAGTGGAAAAGTACGCAAGATTAACGTGCCGACTGTCTTTGATAGTATCGCAATGACCTCAGTTGCGACAAGCCAATAAAAAAAAATGGAGAAATAAAGATAATTTCTCCGTAACTAGCGTATATAGGAAAGTCGGAATATGAAACCATAAAATTTTAAAATTACGATCTAAATTTACGTAGGTTATAAAATTGTTTAATCCTCATGTCGCTCAAGCTACAGGAAATTAATGGATATTTACAGTGCAATTGTTTCTTATATAACACAATAAGTAGTGAAGTCATGTCAAATCAGTCTATTCAACTGTTGAACTGAAAGGACAAGAAAGACGCATTGAGGGTTTAAACCCGATCGCGCGCTTCCTACAAGGGCAGGACGGAACTCAAGACTCCATAAGTCAAGAATCACTCCTCGCCACCCCATGTTTTACATGCCCCCGGAAGGGAAGGGCGGGGGTAGATTGACACACGGTCCCCTCATTAATCGGGCTTGTTTTCACTGCACCTTCCATACTCTCCGCTCACTGCACGTTATAAACTGCAAATCATTCCCTCGCGATGCACCTGAGTTGGTGTGCGTGCATGAGTTACGACCACCGCGGGGTACGCGGGAGGGAGGGGGAGGGGGTGCGGACGCACAATGTACTCGCCGGCACGCGCGGGAGTCACGAGGGGTGAAACTGATAAGGGTGTCCGCTAACTCCCGAGCAAAACATCCCCTCCCACCTTTTTGTGAGGCCTAATTGAGATGGAGGTGTGCGGTTCCCTCGGCGCCCTCGCGACTTCCGAGCCCTCTTTTCCCGTACACTCGACGCTTCCCCCGGCACCCCCCCCCCCCCCCCCGCCCCGAGGGGCGCCCCTCCCGTCGTGTCTTAGGGGCGACTCCTTAGCGACCCCTCGCTTCTTGGTTCCGAGTTGTTGCGGTGTTGTCGATCGTGTCTGCGGAGACGCCCGATTCGGCGGAGTGGATCAAAAAGACACGTTTCGACTGGAGTACCTTTATAGGGTGAGTATGGACAACTCGAAAATTTGGAGGTTAGGATGTATCAGGTCATGTAGCTCTCGGGGCCCGAAAAGGGAGCAACCTATGAGCTCGAATTATCCGGTGGTACTAACTTTCATACACTGAAAAAAAATATAGTAGACTTTACCAAACTCGGACACAGTGAAACCAGTATGGTAATAAATACTGGACTCTATGGTAGTATTTACTATTCTATGGTAAGTATCAACAGAATTCTGATGAATACTACCATAATTCTGGTTATTTTCACTAAATGGTATCACTGTGTAAAAAATCAAGTAGACTTATAGTAGATGTTACCATACTTTTTTTTCAGTGTATGTCAACTATTTACACCGATCAAATATTATAAAATAACGTATACAATTTTGATTTCGCTTACATTTCACTGGAAAAAAAAAACACATTGGATCTAGAGTCCAGACTCTTAAAAACATCGACAAGAAAAAGTACTCTTGATTCAATCAGAATCTAGCTTAAATCAAGAATCAAGCCTCTTAATTTAAGCGGATTTCGTTTTGATTCAAGCAAAAATCCGATTGAATTAAGAGTATTTTTTCTTGTCAATGTTTTCAAGAGTCTGAACTCTAGATTCAATGTGTTTTTTTCCAGTGTTTCTCAGTTTCAAAATTTTAATCCTCGAAGAGGCTTGTTTGCAATGCGCTGTCGGCCATGAGTCAGCAATGACAGCACGTCAGCATATCAACATAGTGAAATTTCCACCCGCAGATTGTATTTTTCCTAGGTAGCTGTCAAGGGTTCCTGGCTGAAAATTTCACAGTTTTTCTTCGATCATACGCAGAAAGTGAATACATTTTCGAAAGAAATTTACACTGTACAGTCATAGTGTTGTTATAATGGTAATGTCGCTCGCGACTTTGGAATGGAGATTCATTCCTCCGTCTAGAAAATGAAGTTTTTACATAGGAAACAGGATGAGACATACGTCGTTTCTGAGACAAGAAACAAAGGGAGGTTCCTTTACATTGGGGGCTCAGAGACCTTTCGACCAAGTAACCGTGGTCCCTTAAAAAATTAAAAGGCTGTTTGAAGTGGAAACAGCGCGTAACAGCGTATGAACTTTTTTTTTTCATATTGGAGGTGAAAATTGCAGGTCTGGCATAAAACTATTGCTGTCTGTTGATAAAAAGCAAAAAATGGTCATCATTTTGAAAATTTGTGGGAGAAAGGAGGTTTATTGAATGGAAAGGCTGTAAAGAAACTTTATGCATTTTCGCATTCTGATGAACTACAAGAGGGTTCAAGGTGAAGATACTAATTAAATTTTCATAATGTGTATTTGACATTGTGTCAAATACACATATTGTGTAAATTATGACAGTTAAAGGTTGCACATTTTCAAAAACCTTTTTCTTTAAGAAGGGCTGCTTAACTTTTAACCAGTAATGTTTTGAATTTATAACTGTAGGAATAGTAAAACAAATGTACGCATTTTATTCACCAAAAAATGAACTAAACCGTGTCCAACTATTCTTTAGGGTCCTATTCAGCGTTTTCATCAAAAACTCAAGTACCCGATTTTTATACCAAAATTGACAAAAATGCTGACTTAATTTAATCTCCGTAAACTGAGGTCCATCTCCCTGCAGCAGCCATTCATGCATATTCTCACGGAAAGGATGTGCAGTGGGAGAGATTTTTACACTGTATTCGGCGACACTGGAAAGTAACTCGATCTGAGGGTATAACTCGCGGCCGGCATGTCAAGTATATTCCACAGTAGTAGAAACAGTAGTTGGTTGGAAATGCTCTTGGATTAGCTAAACCGCAAAAAGTGTAGTAAACCTAAAAATGTTCTCTTTGATGAACTTGTGGACTATTTTGACTTATGAAGTAGCTGCTCATGCCTAATTAAATAAAATGAAGGCCCGCGACGCTGCAAAAGGAGTTTTAAATGAGCAACACATCACGGTTTTCCTTCATTTGCACGAGTAGGCAATAGTAGATCCTACGCGTCGATATAGTTGTATTTTTAGAGATTGAGTTACTTACTGTGTGTTTTTGGCAATAATTAAATCTGAAGCTGTCGTTCGCATGCCTAGAACACACTTATAAAAAATGAGGAGACAAATGCGGTGTAGGACTCATTCTGGAGTGTATATAGTGCCAAAAGAACCTAATCAGTGTAAATGCAAAGTAGAATCCGCTCAAAAGGGTATGTAGGGGACTTCCCAGAAAGGGTATATCGACGGTGAAAGTCGGCAATCACATAACTCGTTTGCGGTGTCTGAAAATCTCCGCCTATACGTCATTTTTTTAAGAGAGAACAAATTAACATTATTTCTTGAAGTTTTTGCAGAATTTTCTTCGAATTGAGAAGAAAAATCATGACAGTTTTAAAGAATTGCCGTTGAGTAGTTTTCCATTTAAAAAATAAAGTATGACAAGAAGTCTGCGACGTCGCAAACCGAGTTATGTGATTGCCGACTTACACCGTCGATATTCCATTAAGTAAAGAGTAAAAGTCACTCCGAAAAAAGTTTAGATTTTACTCCTTATTCTTATCACTCGGGTTCTTTGGGTGCCATACAATCCAGCACCGAATTTCACTTCAAAATTTTCAACAGTGTAGCTCCTATTGCTGGGATTTGTTCAAATAGACGCGTAACTCGATTGGAGTTGTTTTTTTAAAATTCACATGTTTACTTTATTTTTCAAAGATTAATAAACGGATTTTTCTGACCAATATTAGTACGAAATATTTTCGTGGGATGATTGTTGAATCAGAGGAAACTTTGGGGGGAAAAAGGGGATTGCTCTTTCTGTAAAGGAGTGATATATGCTAGAAAAAATGCAACATTGCAATCGAAGATACTTATTTTGAAACTTTCATAATCAACTTAGGAAGAATATAATACTTCATGTTTCCTGTACCTTAAAAATGAACTCAGTGGTTGTTTCAGCTGGCATTTTTGTCCTGAGTTACATGCTATGCTATCCAACACACACCCTTGTGTTTAGTTAACACGCGCTTTTGCGTTGTGTTCCAAATGTTCAAAATGCTCCGAGTTGTTTTATTATTTTCCTTCTTAGCAGTAGATGTTTCAGAGGACTTCATCTTTTGAAATATTATGAGTTTCGGTAACTTAAGTTTGGCAGCATTAAAATGAAATCATGTAAGATTTAAATAGAAATTAAATTTCGATTTTCTAATGTGAGTACTTTAATCCTCACATTGAAGCTCCTAGAGGATTGTACCTTCGAATTTATTTTTTGCCCCTGTCAAGTCTTCATCACTTGGCTCCTATCCGCTGAACACTGCTTACTTGACCTTTGATGTGCTCATAGCAAGTTTGAAGGACAGTTTTTAGAGGGTTCCTCTTTTATCGCGGTGGAGTAAATATTCCAGGAACGCAGCTTTTATGTGGAATAATATTCTGGTACATAAATTCTTTCTGTTCATTTTAAGATGTACCGGAAGCTTCGCGTACGTCTAACGCTCTCTTAAAATGTGAGTTGCATACTCATACATTGATTCTAGACGCCTTTCGCGATGAGAGAAAGTCTGGTATGTAATGTTCTACACCGGACCCTCCTATTGCTCCACTGGGAAAAAGAGTTATACATGCAAAATTCTCGTGGTGAAAAAGCTAAGAATTATCACTGAAGATATTTCAAAGCAAAGAAAAAGCGACGAAAAAAAGAAAAACTCTGAATTTTTTAGTATTACCGTGTATGGTGGGAGACTATGAATCGATCAATGGGTTCCATCATAAGAATCCGTAAAATATTCAAATTTTATAACTATTATACATAAAATTTATCTTGGAATGTTGGAAAAACCTCTCTTCTATGCGCACCTCTATATTCCGTAGCACGGCATTTTAGAAGCGATAAATCGTTGAGGTCTCTGATGAAAGAAAGAAGAAAAGAAAGAAAGAAAGATAGAAAAACCAAGAGGATAAAAAGCAACACAAAATGCAGTCGGACTAATTCTGATTAAAAATTTGACTTTGACTTAAGAGACCAAAAGATGCCTCCTGGTATAGGAACGTTCAAACTATACTTTGCAATGAGGAACTATTATTTCTCGCTACATTTTAGGAACATCACATGTGCCATTAGTTAGCAGATAGATCTTTCTGTAGTTAAAGTAGGAATAGTAATTCCTCACAGAAAAATTTAATCCTTTTCATAATGATGAAATCAAGAAACTGACATCCCAATTTTTGCGTAATTATACACCTTATAATTAATTTTTTAAATGTTTCAAATTTTTCCCGGGAACCCAGGACCAAAACTGCAAAAATACTTCGACATCGAACCCTGTCTTGTGGTCCATCATTGGCGGATCCTGACACTTTGAACGTGGGGGGGGGGGGCTCCCCCAGAAAATTTTTGAATTTGAAAAGCATTTAAGTTGGAGTTTGAATCGAAATCGTAATGAATGATTGCCAAATGTAGGCGTGTTTCTTTCTTCTTCCCTCCGTTCCTTTCTCTTTTCTTCCTTCTTTTTTGAGCGAACGGGGGAGGGGGGGGCGTGCGCTCACCAACAACTTTAGTAGATAGGGTTACTTTTATATAGTTGGAAGCTATCTCTTATAAAGTTTTTATTTAACAATTATTACATTTTATTTTATCTCTTTATTGAAAATATGGTGTATTATATTAAACTAAATAATTTTTCGGCCATTTTTTGTTTGGCCTATGCGGTCCATCGCAAAAAACGTTAACATTTCGAGGCGGAGAGGCAACGTTGGAGTCCTGCCGGAAGTTGGGCAGAGCTTTACGTCTCACTCTCATTTCTTAATGAGATTAGCTCGAGCAGGTGACTGAAGCTGTTCAAAATCAGGGAAATTAGTTTCGCTCTTCGATGGTCGTCTCGTCGTCGCTCTCCTGACACAAGGGCGTAACTGCTCTCTGCAATGAGCCGTGTCGTCCATACAACTCAATGCTTTTCCGGGCTCATCTCAATGTGTAGTTACGCCCTTACGTCGGCCAAGCGACGTCGTCTCGGAAGTTGGTCGGTGGGGGTGCGCCAGCCGGGAAACTTTCAATTCGGTTTCGGCGGGGGTGCTAATTTCATCCCTGAATTGACACGACTCCCATTCAAATTTTTATCGGGATGTTTTCCGGGGACTGTCTCGGTCGGAGGAATAATTAGACCGAGCTGGGTGGAGCGGGGACGCCATTCGATCGAAACCAGTGGCGTGGTTTTGCTATGTATCGATTTATCTCTCATTGAAACCTATGGGAACGGATCGATAAACAGGTCGTTTACACCGAACGACTTAAAAATCAATTCTTTATCATAGCTTCAAATGGGGAAATATCAATAATCGATTATTCACTCCTGGCGCTGATTGAAACAGGCCTGCTGGTTCCATCGCAGTTGATAAAATTTACGAGAGAGTGCGCCCGTGCACGCACTCTGAAAGTTACGCGGCCCAGCCTCCGAAAGGGTCTTCATGTCTTTTAAGCCACGCTACAAAAGCTCTCGTGATTTTACAAAAATGGAGGGGTTAGTCTGGGGATTGTCTCCTATCGACAGGCGCAAAAATCATGAAAATCGGTCTGTTAGAGCTCTAGAACCGAGCTGATATAAAAAAATTAACAGTTTCATCGTTTAAATGAGAGAATTTAGAACTTTATTACATATCGACGGTGTAAGTCGGCAATCACATAACTCGTTTGCGGTGTCTGAAAATCTCCGCCTCTAAGTTATTTTTTTAAAGGAGAACAAATTGACATCATTCCTTGAGGTTTTTGTAGAATTTTCTTCACACAGAGAGGAAAAATCACGGCAGTCTTAAAGAGTTGCCGTTAAGTATAGTATTCCGTTTAAAAAATTAAGTATGATAGGAAGTCTGCGACGTCGCAAACCGAGTTATGTGATTGCCGACTTACACCGTCGATATTATATTACATACAGGGTGATCCAGACCACCCGTCCACTATCTTTTTCTCAAAAACGGCGGAGAATTGAGCTTCGGGACCAAAACTTTCATGGGGTAAATCGACCCCAAAGAATCGAATGAAAATATTTTCAGCCCCCCAAAATGGCCCCTTGGGAGGGTTTTGGGGGGGAGCCCTTCCGTTTCTCGAAATTTTCAAATAGGAAGGGTATGTTTTGACTTTGGATTCGAAATCTACGGCAAAAAATAAGAACATTTTACTCTTTGCACTTTTTCCCTAAACCCCCATTTTTTTGAGATATGGGGCATTTACGGGCCTTTTTGGGGCGATTTTCAATTCGATGCTGTAAGCGGCCAAATTATCCAAATTTCAAAATCTAAAAATCCCCTGAGAGGAGAGGTCAATACCTTTCTATTGATGCGCCACATGACCCCTGTTGCTCAAAAATTTTGGGGGCCACGACCCCCCAAAAATTTTGGGGTTTTGGAGGGCCGTAAGTCGAAAATTTCAAATAGCAAGGGTATGTTTTGATTTCAGATTTGGATTCTACGCGAAAAGTTAGGTAGAATTGATATGGCGCAAGGCTTGTTTGCTCCAAATTACTGAAGAACCCCATTTCCCCATAAGAAGCCGTGTATTTTTGGAGAAAATAAGGGGCAAAAAAAAATTTGAGAAAACAGGCCATGCGCCATATCAATTCTACGTAACTTTTCGCGTAGAATCCAAATCTGAAATCAAAACATACCCTTGCCATTTGAAATTTTCGACTTACGGCCCTCCAAAACCCCAAAATTTTTGAGCAACAGGGGTCATGTGGCACATCAATAGAAAGGTATTGACCTCTCCTCTCAGGGGATTTTTAGATTTTGAAATTTGGATAATTTGGCCGCTTACAGCATCGAATTGAAAATCGCCCCAAAAAGGCCCGTAAATACCCCATAACTCAAAAAAATGGGGGTTTAGGGAAAAAGTGCAAAGAGTAAAATGTTCTTATTTTTTGCCGTAGATTTCGAATCCAAAGTCAAAACATACCCTTCCTATTTGAAAATTTTGAGAAACGGAAGGGCTCCCCCCCAAAACCCCCCCAAGGGGCCATTTTGGGGGGCTGAAAATATTTTCATTCGATTCTTTGGGGTCGATTTACCCCATGAAAATTTTGGTCCCGAAGCTCAATTCTCCGCCGTTTTTGAGAAAAAGATAGTGGACGGGTGGTCTGGATCACCCTGTATTATATAAAAGAAAGTTATTCTAGAAACTCCTCTGGATCCTCCGGAACTCAGCGCTAAATCATACATCAGAGGAGCAACCAAGAATCCTAATATAGCCTAACGAGACCGACAATTTGTGGCACCGCACAGTGGATCGAGTCAATTAGAGAGATCAAACATGTACTTTTTGACTGAAACTTCAAATTTTGATGTTTATTTCGTCACATTTTAAATTGCAAGGGGTGCTTACAGAAAAAAATTTCACGAGGAAACCAATGGGACCACATTTTAAAATCTCAAAATTTTGTTTAAACAGAGTTATAAGCGTTTAAAGTTTCCACATTTAGTCCGATCTCTCCTGCTGACTCGATTCACTGTGCGCCGTACTCTGGACGGAGTCAGTAAGAGGAGTCGGACAAAATTTGAAAACTTTGAAAGTTTATAGTTTCGAAAATATGAAACAAAAAAGTTCAAGAGTGGTTTTATTGCGTTATTTGTGAAATTTCCTGTAATGAAAACGAGGGCATGGATTCGATCGACATGAATCGATCAAAAAATGAGAAGGTGAATTAATCGACATGAATCGATCGACACCGATTCGATCGACAAACCCGTGAATCAATCGACGAACCCATGAGTCGATCGAATTTTGTCGATCGATTTTCGTTTTCATTTTTCGATATATTCACGTCGATCGAATCGACACCGGTTTTTTTTAATAATTTGTCGATCGAATCGGTGTCGATCGATTCATGTCGATCGATTCACGTTTTCATTTTCCAATCGATTCATGTTGAGCGAATCCATACCCTCCTCATTAAAACCCTTGAAATTGAATTTGGGACTAAATAAACATCAAAATTTGAAATTTTAGCCATAAAATTCATATCCGACCTCCTCTAATAGCTCGTTCCACTCGGAGCCGTGACTATTACGAGAGATCGAAACTGAATATTTTGGTGACGCGAGCCGCGATGTTCTCAGGAGCGGGACTAAAGTTTCACCCTCCGCGCTATCCGGTCTCAAGAATGAGAAGGCGTCGTTAATTGTGTTTCTGCTCGAAAATTAGCTTATAGGGAGGACGCTTCTTTGGTGTAAAACCTAAACACCGACTGAGCCCCCTCTTCGTTCAACCCCTCCTCGCGATTCGGCACCGCACATGCCAAATGGGGACGGGAAATCCTCGTTTCCCCACGAAAGAACGTAACTAAATTTCGATGCTGCCAAATTCCCTCTCAAAAATTTCATTTTACAGGGGAAATTTTGGGAATTTCCGAAGAAAAATTTCATCGATTTTTCATCTGATCTCATGCAAAATTCAGGCAAATTTTGGACAAAATTGCACCGGTGTGTTCTCACAATAAATTGAATTTTATGAGTCTTTTTGCAACTTTGGAGTGGAGTTACGTTTCTTTGTCCAGGAAACGACGAAATGTTCTAGTGTTCAGAAATAACTACCCTCATATTTTGAAAAGAAATCAAGGAAGAAGGAACTCAGGTAAGCACCTTTTGAGGTTAAGGGTCATATTCGCAGTCGTTCTTCAAACAGATCCTTTCCTTAAGGAGCCCCATATCATCGTTTATATTGTGATTAAGGAAGGCACAAGGAGATCCTTCAAATAGCATCTTGAAAAGGACGAAGCCTTGTCAACCTCAAGTAAAAGTCAGAAGAATAACTTTGTAAATTGATCCTTGCGAGGGATCACATAGTTTTTACTTTCTTCATCTTCATCTTCGTCTTCTTCTTCATCTTCGTCTTCTTCTTCTTCTTCTTCTTCTTCTTCTTCTTCTCCAACTACTTCCTTTCCAACTACTTCTACTCCTTCTTTTTCTTCCTTCTCCTCTTCTTCTTCTTCCAAGGAACTTCTTCCAACTTCCAAGGAACAGTGATCGCGATAATTTGCAATTTGATTAGAGAATGTATCCTGATTTTATCGAGATCGATTTATTGCAATACCATCGGATAAGAAAACGATAAATGATTTCATCGTATTTTGCAAAAAAAATCGCGATTTTATCGATGGCAATTTATTGCAATGTTATAAGAAAATCGTGATAAATTCAGTTAAAATTTTGACTTAATGTAACGCGATTTCATAAAAATAAAATTGCCACATGATCGAGGATAATCGCTTAGAAGATGGTGATCCCAGCGATTTTATCGTCATAAAATCGCCAAAAAATCGTTTAGAAATCATAACTTAATTTCCAAATGCAGCGATTTTCCGTTGAAGGATGCTACTTGGAACAGTGTCTGTCCACCCAAAAACCCCGAAAGAGCCGATTTCCGCGAAAAATGCGGCAGCTACGCCCGGCTAGGCGCGCGTCCTGCGCAGGACGCCGCCACCGCGCGCGCTCTGGCGGGGTTCCCGGGGACTAGCTCCCGACCCTCGCCCGCTTTCCCTCCTCGCGGATTTCCTCAGTTTCTCCCCGGCTTTCCTCCAAGGCTCCTCCGCGTTCCTCGGACACGTCCATCCGCTCTTTTCCGCTTCCGTCTATCCGTTCATTTCCGGTTCCGCTCTGGAATTGAGCGAAGTTTTTCGTCGGCTAGTTTATTGCGTTTCGGCCCGTCCCGAGGGTCCGGATCCCCGCCCTCCGACTCACGTGTTCGGTGCCGCGTAGTCACCGGCTTGGCTCGGACTTTAACGCAGCCTTTTACCTTTCGCCGCGACTCCGAAGAGATTTAACAGTGTTCTTTCTCCAGGGATTTCTTTCGACCTGAGGACTAGACAAATACCCGTGTCATTGGTCAGTTTTCCACACGGTACGTGTGGAAGGAATACTATGCTTCTTTTTTTAACCTTGTTTATCGAAACACATTTCGGTTTTCTTCCCACGGAAGAACGTAACTGCAATTCAAGGTTGCCAGATTTTTGCGCACGAATTGCATTTCAACCGAGAGAATTTTGAGAATTTCTGACTGAATATCCCACTTATTTTTCTTCTCCACAAAAAAAAAACTCCCCAAGCCGCAACTGTAAGCCGCTCTGTGCAAGCCGTACTTACGGCAGGGTGTCCACAAATCCGGAAATAGTACTGATTTTTTAAGGGCGGTCCAAAAGTACTGAAAAAGTACGGTAATTTCGTTAGAAGGTCCGGCATTTTTTCATTTTTTTGTCATTTTTGACACAGTCAGAGCGAGAAATTCACATTTTTGAAATTTTTCGGATTTCGTCAAACGAAGGTACTGAAAACGTACTGAATTTTTCTATTAAGGGAGGCACTGAATTTCTAGGGAGTGTACTGAAAAAGTACTGTAAAACTACTGATTTTTGACCAGCCTGTTTTAGTGGACACCCTATTACGGGCCATTTCTATATACCTTTTATGTTCCGGGCGCGAAGGCCGAAAGTTCCAGCTGTAGCACTCGGAACAGTCGAAGCTACGGTTCCGGCACCCGAAACTATCGGCCTCTGAGCCCGGAACGGACGGCATGTCTATGTATTCCGCAATTTTTTTCCATGAACGTAACTGCAATTCAATGTTGTCAGATTTTTACGCACGAATTGCATTTTAGCCGGGAGAATTTTGAAAATTTCTGACTGAAAATCTCACTAATTTTTCTTCTTCTCCCCCCCCCTTCCGTTTATGACGCCTCAAACTTAAAGGCCTCGTGCTCCGCAAAGAGTAGTAGTGGGTTTGGGATCTAAAATACTGTAAAATATGCGTACTCCTGTCAAAGAAACACATGGTTGTGTGTGTGGAGGTTGTAAGGCGTAAACAGTAGGAGTATAAAGAACTAATAATCGGAGGAGTGATCATTCCGAAGAGTGAAATTTTATGCATAGGAAGGAGTCAAATGCACATGGATCAATATTAACTTTGACGAGGAATTCTCCAAAGCAAACTGATGAGGAAACCCGTCTCCAAAAAACTTTGATGAGATTCGCTGAACGGTGCTATATTGAGGAAAATACGGTGGTCGGGGAAAAAATTTCACTTTACTTGATGTTCTTGAATTTCCGGATAAAAAAATTTCATCTTAAATCAAGGATTTGAATAGGGCAGGTTACCGTTCGATGTAAGCGACTTTCTTTTTGAAACTCACGCATCATTTTATGCTTGACATAAGCACTTTTCTTCTCGATTCAAGCGGTGTAATTATCTCGGTGGAAAATTCAAGAATATTTCTGCTGGAATCGAATCACATTTTCCTAGGGTATGACTAATTCGTCGTGTTACTTATACGAAATATGTAACTACATTCCAATGTTGCCGAATTTCCGCTCATAAGTTGCATTTTGACCAGGAAAATTTTGGGCATTTCTAACTGAAATTTTCACTGATTTCTCCTCCGATCTCATGGGAAAATCAGAGACATTTTGGAGTACATTTGCACTGGTGCATTTTGGTAAAAAATTGAATGGTTCGTGTCAATTTTCCAACCTTGTAATTAAGTTTTGCTTCGTCCGGGAAATGTGGAATTATACGCTTATAAAATGGTGTCACATGTGACACCATTTTATAAGCGTCCCTTGGACGCGTCGTTTATTGTCCCTTGGACAATAATGCCAATAAGACCCTGAATTCCATGAAAAGGGAGAAAACACGTTAAGAAGCAAAATCTGAAGGGGCAGAATGATGAATAATGTTTACTAGATTCCGACACCCCCACTACTATCCGACGTTGAGAGTAATTTTCATTTATTTTTTCATTAAAACACCTTATTTTTAAAAGCTCAGAGGAGGGGAGAACGGTGATGGAAAAAAATGAAGTAGAAAATCAAAATCTTCTTACGTTAAACTCGAGCGCTACAGCAATCTCTTATTAAGCAAGGATGTTTTCTTCCCCGTTGAAAGGTTCAGAATTCCTAAATCCCCCTTTTCATAAAGCACCGCAACACAGTTCTCGGAATACATTTGCGAGTTTCATTTATGCTGCGAATATCCACACTTTGCAGATCAACGCGGACCAGAAGATTTATCCATCCCCGATGTACCTGCCCTCTCTTCTTTCAGAGATTTCCTCCCAGCTTTTTATGCAACTTGTTTGAATAAAGCCCGCCTCATTTACAAGTTTTGATGAAGGGTGAAAGCTGGGGGTATTCCGTCCAATGTTGCCGCGCGATTAAAAAAGGCGGTAATTTTTTATGAAGAAATGAATAAGCAAATTAGGTATACGTCTTGTGTCCTTAATAATATAGAATGAAGAACAACTTAATCAGCCAAAACCACATAATAATATACTATCAAATTAGTTAGGGGAGAGGCTGCAAAAGAAGTCAAAAGAAAAACCAGGAACGTTTCGAAATAGTAACAATTCAATTACAACCGGAAACAATAATTGAATAAAAATGAGTCGTCGATTCGCTGTAATTGCGATGTACATAACATTTCGACGTTAAAAATTTGCCACCAGACACTTTTTGACATTACTGACAGAAAACATAACCACTTTGCTGTTGATAACATACAGAAATTAGCAAACGTTGAGACTGAAACGGCTAAGTTTTATTCCAAAATTTTTAATAATTTGCGTCACATTTTTGCAACGTTAAAACGGAATTAGGTGCCTTCTTTAGGGAAACGACGTCAATTCCCTTCGATTTGAATACTGCTGATATTAAATGAGTAGTTCATTTCCTTCATCTTTACCTTAAGTATTAATTAAATTTTGAATTCATTAAATGGTCCCTCATGCAAAAACGAACGTGCAATACTGTAATCGGTGTAAGAATTGCTGATGCGACTATCAAATAAAGTGAACGATATGACCAATCTATTACACACAACTATTCGAACTCCCAAGTCGCTGACATTGCCTAGTCAATCTATTGAAGGCGAACTGGTTGAAAAGATGCACGAGGCGCTGTGATTCTTGTGAATAGCAGGGGCGGACTGGAAGTCGAAAAGTTAGGAGGCGACCTACATTTTGGGGGCCCCTCCTGTCGTTCGGGGGCCCCTCTAAGGAGATCCGGGGGCCCTCCCCCGGAAAATGTGGAAAATTACACACTTTTTAAACGCAATTTTATGCATTATTGGAGTCAAATTCTACAGTATTTGAACTTCAAAATAACCCATTCTCAGGATTCTTCGGGGGCCCCTTCATCACAAAAGCTTTAGACGACCTTTCATGTCACTTAGAGACAAATTTTCAAGGATTTTGGGACCTTTTAGTGACTGAATAGGATAAAAAAAATTACAACATTACAGGGGTAAAACCATAACTCGAAAAAAATTCGCCGCGGGGGCCCCTTTCGGGACCTCCGTGGCAAATTGTTAGGAGGCGATCGCCTCCCCCCCATGGCCAGTCCGCCCCTGGTGAATAGTACATTAGAACGGTCAAAAGAACTTCAACCATTTGTGTCAAGTTGATTTCTCAGTTGGAAAGATAGAATAACCACCTCGAATTTATAAGGATCTTAAAAATTGGGACGGATTCAACCGACAAAAATAAAGGGCAGATTTTAAAAATAGGAATGAGAAGTAAATAAACCCCTAATTTTTGTAAAACTATACATTTTCGGAAAAGGACACGCATTCGGTAGCTCTATTCTCTATTACGACAAGGAGAGGCACCGAAAAGAAATGTTAAGTCCCATGTCAACTATTCTCCCTCTATTAACTTAGTTCAGCATTGCGATACTGCGATAGCATTAATTCGATTTCATTTTGAAAAGTAACTGATCGATTGCAAAGAGTAAGAGGAGGAAACTAAATTTTCTTCTTTAAAAAAACAGCTACTCATTCGTTCATTTTATCATTTTTTAAACTTTAGATGGCATATTGCTTGAGCTTCCTTTCAACATGTTTAAGTATGATGAAAGAATCAGGACCACGAATGCCAATGCTTTGAACTTTAGTAAGCTTAACCTGATTGGTGTAATTTTATGGGGTGAGTGTAGAACTCTTGAAATATATTGCAGCACTGCTGACACCGCGGTACACTTACAGCAGAATATGTAAAGCTCATTTGACATCTGATATTAAATTATGAACAATGACATTTTGGTNGGGGGGGGGGGGGGGGGGGGGAGTAAGAAAATCTAGTTTTACTGAGGGGTGGTGCAGTACATTGGTACATCTGCACCTGAAAGTACACCTGCACACCTGCACTGCCATACTGGAAAGACAAGTCGCATAAGTTTTCCAACGTCTCCAAATGTCTGTCGATAAAATACGATTTTTCGGGGAAATTTTTGGATATTTTTCTTCTAATATTTTTGGAGAAAATCATTCGCAACTTGATTTAAAGTTTGTGAAAATTTCAAGGAAAAACTATCTTTACTTTTTTCAATAAGGACCGTTTTATTAAGGCAAATTTTTCAACTCCTAGAGGCTCATACGGCATTTTTCCTCAGGAAGGGCAGTGTATATCTATTGCCACTTTTACTCTCTATTCACATTTTTCCATTTTGTTACAAATATATATTCAAGCTCTTCTATTGCAATACCAAAGCTTAGAATTCTAAAACGTAAAACTGAGGATTAATTCTTGAACAACCTTCTTGAAGAGGCGTATCCAGCAATTTGGCAACACCGGATTTCCTCCATTCAAACCTGTGCTAAATAATCGATTTTTGTCGGAGCACTGGTCCCTCCAAGAATCGATACATTTCATAGGTTTAAATGGAGAAAAGACAATGTTGCCAATTTGCTGGATCCGCCAATAGAGTTTAGTCCCCTTTATCTTCTCTCAATATTTCACACGTGTGTATCTTGCTTCGATATGAATTTTCCTTTTGTAATTTTAAAACCTGTATCATTATCTTCCGGCAACGTTGATTCTAGAACCGACAGGGCTTAAAATTCTCGGAGTGCGAGTTTCCCGCCGAATATCTATAAATGTTTTATTTAATTTTACAATCTAAGAAAAGAGGGGGAAAATTCTAATTGACTAAGACAGGGCTAATGGTTTCGTATTAATTTGCGCATTATGAAAGGCTGAAAAGGCTCCGCTCGATTAGGCGCGAGCTGAAAGCGGCGTTGCCTCCCCAGTTAAATGTATCGGAATTTCTTTTTATTCCAGCACTATCGTGAATAGAAAGAGCGTAGTATGGGTGAGATGGCAATTTTCTTCTCGTCTCCTTCTTAAGGAAACGAGTGCATTAGAGCTAAACACTGCCTCTATTCCAGAGAATTTTCAATCGATGCGAAAACTGAATTGAACTGAAATATACTTGAATATTTTTGACGATCGTTTCTTGAGACGAGAGATTGTGAATAAGAAATTATTTCCCAGTATATATGATCCTTTTCTTTTTGAGCATCGACGATGTCCTGTACATAAACCAGACTTCAGACGTGATCGTTCCAAGAAGGAAACGTTCAGCCACATAACCTCGACGTTTACACGACGTTTCACGACGTTTCACGACGTTTCACGACGAACAAAATGTCCGGTCATGGCTTTACGTGCATCTTCCACAAAATATTTACTGTATGTCCATTAGAAATTCTATCGTTCGAAGCTTTCACAGAATACTTTTCACACAGAGAGGAAAAATCAGGGATGTTTTCAAGGAACTGTCGTTTCACTCACAAAAGAGCGTAACTTTATTTGAATGTTGCCAAATTTTCCTCCGGAAATTTAAAGTTTACCGAGATAATCTCGTTTGTCTTTGACTGTAAATTTCACTGATTTTTCCTCTGATCTCAAGCAAAAATCAGACAATTTTTGACCAAAAACTGCGCAAACTGATTGACAGTGAGTTGGAAATATTGAGATACATATTTATATATGAATTGTTGGAGTATTGAGCTTTTATTGTAACGCACGTTCAGTACATTTCCAACTTACTGTCTATAAAAAACTGCGCAGGTAAACACTTGCAAAAAAAATTAAAGCGTATTTGAGTCAATTTTGCAACCTTGGAGTGGAGTTGCGTCCCTTCGTGCAGGAACCGACAAAATGAGGCTCAATATTTTCCCATTAAGACAATAAATTATGACAGATAGTCTGCAGCATCAAGAATATAGATAAGTGTTTTTGCAGTTTCACCGTCGAAATGTAAGGTCTCGACCATAAATCTGACAACAGCGAAACCGTGAACGCTTGAAAATCTTCCCGCAGTTATTTAGCTTATTTTTCAGTCTCAGGTTTGATAATAATGGATTAGAGCTTTGGCTGAAAGTTTTTTCCCCGGCGTTCGCCCCCAACGCGGTGCAAGCACAATAGAGGGGATCTCGAGAGGAGGGACGGCTTTTATTATCACCTCAAGTTGATCCTTGCTCTCTCCTTGACAAAACAAACGATCGAATCAATTCCCTCTCAAAACGCCCATTCTCCAGCTCCATCCAGAGGAGGGGACCGGCAGAATTGAAGTAAACAATTTGTAAGCAATCTTTGGGGGCCTATTCGAGCCCCCTCCGTCAAGTGTGCTTCGGGAAGGGTTCTTCTTGAGCTTTTAACGACCGAAAATTGCCACCGGAAATTATTTACACGTTAACGTCTTAACCAATTGCGAATCACGCTCGTGGCTTTTAGATGGTTCCCTTTTTGTGGTAAAATATCGGAAACAATACTGCACGGGGAAAAGAGGTGGGGGTTAAGTCGCAACTGTTGGATGATAAGAACATCTCCAATCAGTGGCGTAGATGGGGGGGGGGAGTCTAGGGGGTCTAGATCCCCCCCTTAGCCTCGTTAATGGTACCTTTTTTTTACTTTTGGAGGGCAGATATAAAATATTGTCAGGAACGTGCACAAAATAACGTAAATGGACAGGACGTATGAACGTTCATGTATTTTAATTAATTCCTAGCTGCGCCACAGTCTCCAATATTAATAATCGTGGTAATACCCCAATTAATTAGTTAATAACCCAAATGTTGCGGTATTACCCTAGATTGAGTTGCATTACTCCCAAAATTAGTTGAAAATGTCCATATCATCGAATATATTGGGGTAATACCTCAATTTTAGGGATAACCCCTGACATTTTTTCCCGTATGATCGAGCCTAAAAAAATGTCAAAGAAGATTACATAATCTCTCTCCGAAAATCTCAAAGATCTCGTGCCAATACATCGAATATTATTCAGAAAAAAATGTATATTTTTAACCCGAAAATGAACTTCCAATACTCCAACATCAACCTCAATATCCGAATACCTGGTGTAGTCCTTCAGCATCCGTTGAGTTTCTCTTTGATCAGTGAAATGAAGATAATACCTGAGCGAGCTTCCAAGACCCGCCATCTTTGAAGATTTAATTGGGGTAGTTTGTTATGAGGGAGTATTAAGTTATGTGCAGTTGTACAATGGAATTCACAGCGGGTGTTTTTCATGGACGGACTTGTTAAGTGGTTCATCTGGACCCTCCCTTCGCGATTTCCATGTAGTGCACTATATTTCGAATTTCTTCATAATGTATTTGGAATAGATTATTTCATAGCCGACAATATCGGCAACGCTGATTCACATTGGGGCTTTGCGGTCTTGAATTATGGGTTGAGGTATGCGGCCTATGCTCCCCTAGATCTAGTGTGCGCAGATGGTTGCATACCCCTCTTTTGACGAGTCTCGCAGCCGCGTGTCCGACAAGACTTTGATTTCAACAAATATTGCCATTTAGAAAACCTGCGTTTGAGGGATTCAAATCAACACCATTCCTGACAGAGTGGCATGAAACGTAAGAAAGAAATTGGAAATTTCAGAGAAATATTTCGTGAAATTTCACGAGACTGTGAAATATTTCGTAATTTTCAGGGGCTAGAGTATGCGACCTGCATTCAAACACACAAAAATAGAGGAAAGTCACAATTTTTACATTTTGCGAAACATGAAAAGGAATCTGTATTTTTCAATATCTTTCACAAATTTCTAAAATTTCATGAAATATTTCACGTGAAATTTCAAGATTATATTTTTCATTAAATCTTGCCACCCTGTTCCTTGAAGTCTTCATAGAGTTTTCTTCGCACAGAGAGGAATAATCACGGAAGTTCACCAGAATGAGTCAGTTGCGCTGGTCATAGAATCGTGTTCTTGTGCTTGATTCTTGTGAATCAGCCAAAATTAATGAGACGTATCCAAACAGCAGCTCTCTTCGTTCAATATTAACCGAGATATCCAACTTTAAAAAATTCGGTCAATGACGTCATTCACTGCGACAGTGACACCCTTGGTTTCCTCCACCTTGCTTTCATCTGAGTTTTACGTTGAGTAACCAGTGCAAATGTGTGTATCGCTGATTGATAGAAGTAAGGTGGAAGAAACCAAGGGTGTCGCTTTCGCGGTGGATGACGTCATAAACCGAATTTTTTAAAACGCGATATCTCAGTTGTTATTGTGTAAAAAGTTGCCGGTTAGACAGATCTTACTACTTTTAGCTGATCTGTAAGAATCAAGCATCAAAATACGATTCTGTGACCAGCGCACCTGACGTATTGACGTTGAGTAGTTCCCGAATTAAAAAATGAAGTATGAAGCTATTCATTATTTTACGCTCGCATTCTGTTCTTCCTTAGCATGGTAGTAAAGCGTTACGTATTTAACGAAAGGTCTTCCGAGCGTATACTGCCGTACTGAGGAAAA
Organism: Bemisia tabaci; assembly: GCF_001854935.1. Lineage (NCBI taxonomy): Eukaryota > Metazoa > Arthropoda > Insecta > Hemiptera > Aleyrodidae > Bemisia > Bemisia tabaci. Next base: position 1,025,739 of record NW_017548866.1, on the reverse strand, counting down.
ACGCCGCATGAACAGTCAAGAGTTGTCAAATTTCCACCGATAAAATATTAACTTTGGAAGAAAGTTATACATATTTTTCCTTGAAATTTTCAGATATTTTAGATTAAACTGCGAACAGTATTGTCTGAAAAATTGGAAGACAAATATTCACGACTTTCTAAATAAATTCGTATTTTATCAAAGGAAACTTAGCAACGCCTGAAGGCTTATACGGCGTTTTTCCTTAGCACGGCCGTATAACAGCACTTTTGCGCTGAGAAGATTACTGCCGTGCTAAGAAAGGCCGTATAAGCCTTCATGCGTTGCCAAATTTTCTTTGGTACATCACGAATTTTCAAGAGAATTTGTAAATATTTTTTCTCCAATTTTGCAGATAATTTTGTTCGCAATTTCACCTGAAGTTCCCGAAAATTTCAAGGACAAATATATATGTATACAACTCCCCTCAAAAATGAACATTTTATCGAGGGAAATTTGGCAACTCTCGGAGGTTCATACGGCGTTCTTCCTTAGCACGGCAGTATAACAGCACTTCTGCGCTGAGAAGATGAGTAGAGGCGTGTTCGGGGACGAATTCGACCATGATGATGTCGGAGCAGAAAGCCACGAGGCCTGACGCCGCGGAATAACGGGGGCGTTTAGGCAAACGACAATAAATTAGATTCGCATTGACGGGTGAATAATGACTCGGTAACGCAACGTTACGCAGCGGCGCGGCCGCGTCGGCACGACGAAGAAGAGCCCGGAGGCTTTTAATTAAAACTTGCCATTTCCATGTCTCCGTCTCATTTTCATCGCGCTCGGCACCTATCACTGGCTCCGAGTTCGGATGACAGTACGGACGTCCTAAGGAAAAACGCCGTGTGAGCCTTCAGGCGCTGTCAGATTTCCACCGATAAAACCCTAATTTACTGGGGAAATTGCGAATATTATTATCCGAAATTTTCAGACAATTTTGTACGAAATTTATCCTAAAATATCTGAAAATTTCAAGGAAAATTGAGCAAAACTTTCACTTAAAATACATGTTTTAGCTAGGGAAACGTGGCAGCTCTCGGATGTTCATACGGCGTTCTTTCCAAGCACGGCAGTACTGACGTGCTGGGGAAAAACGCCGTATGAACATTCGAGAGTGGCCAAATTTCCTTCAGTAAAATGTTCATTTTTAAGAAAAGTTACAAATATTTTTCCTTAACATTTTCAGGAACCTCATGTGAAATTGCCAAGAAAATTATCTGAAAAATTGGAAGGAAATAGTCATAAAATTACCAGGAAATTCGTGTTTTATGAAAGGGAATTTGGCAACTCCCGAAGACTCATACGGCGTTTTTCTTTAGCCTGGCAGAGCTCTGACGTGCTAAGGAAAAACGCGGTGTGAACGTTCGAGAGAGGCCAGATTTCCTTCGATGAAATGTTTCTTTTTGAGGAGGGTTACGAATATTTTCTCTTGGAATTCTCGTATAATTTAAATTTAATCACGAAGAAAATTCTCTGAAAAATTGAACGGAGAATATTCACGAGTTTGCCTAAAAATTCGTATTTTATGAAAATAAATTTGGCAACCGACGAAGGTTCATACGTCATTTTTCCTCAGCACGGCAGAACAGCCGAGCATGGTGTCGCGACATTGATTACGTTTCATATCAGAATTTCAGGGCCGTTTTTACAGTCGTTCCTTGAACTGCTCCTTTCCTTAAGGGACCGTCCTTAAATTACGTGACGCTCTAGGAAGGGATCGAGGAGGGCGCAACGTCATATTCTTTTTAGAATAGAGACTTACTAGTCACAAAAGCATTACAAGGGGAGAGGGGGGTCAAAAATGCCGGAAAAGTGCGTCACTCAATATAGGGACGGCCCCTAAGAGACGTCGTAGGGCTCACAAATTGTTTTAAGGCCTCAATAGGCCATCAAAGTTCCCATTCAAATCAGTGGCATGGCGTGCTTTGCGATATATCGATTGATCTGCTATTTAAACCTAAGGGGAAGGATCGATAAACAGGGTGTTTGCAACGAACTTCTTAATAATCGATTCTTTACCATAGTGCAAATGGGGCAGTATCGAACAGTCATAAAATCGTTAATTAGCATCAACCCAGTGAGCCCAGAGTGGAGATAATCTCTGGAAAATGCGTCTGCTACGCATATCGTGGTAAACGCACAAAATCGAGTGTCGATACATTCGAAGATAGGGGAAACGTATTCGGGCAACGTTTCTTAACTATTCTCCCAAATCTGAGCCACACCTCATTGGCAGCATAAACCGTAATTCATGTCCCGCGCCATCACGCCTTCAATTTTGCAGAAGCAACACGGACATCCATCAAGCACGAATAGTTGTATCTCTGCGCCGTCATCAACGCTTGTCGAAGAATGAGTGTCTCTACTCGTGTCGTTCCGGTCAAGTGATCTTTTAAGTTACCATTTCTTAAACAATGCAGAAGGCAGTGCCCTGATTTTTTTAATGATGCTCATGTTTCTTTTTCTTCTTTTTTCAGGACCGAAAATTGCAGAGCACTTACAAAGGTATGTTCTTTTCTCTTTAAAATTCTCTTACGCAGATGGTGCGGTTGTAATAGTGTTCCCGCCTGCAGTTCCTGCTTCTCTCTAACCAAAATGAAACTCGCTAAACTGTTATCAATGTTGGCAAAGCAAACAGTCAGGCGGTATGGATCGACTCCAACTTTTAAATTTTTATACATAGATTTAACAGCCTCCTAATGTCCACCACAGTGTCGTTGCATTAACAACTTTACCATGAACCATATAAAAACCCCCATTGTAACTTAGGGGCCGGTCATGTATTACGTAACGCACTTTTTCAGATTTTTACCCCTCTCCTCCCGTTGTAACGCGCCTGTAGCGTAGCCCTACACCTCCCCCTTCCCCCGCGATTTTGGAAAAATTAAGAAAACGCTGAGAAAACAGCTTGAAAAAATTCTGGTTTTTATAACGATATTTTGCTTAAATACGACGGGAAGAGATCAACGAAGGGAAGGGTGGGATTATCAATTTTTTGCAAGTTTTTTCCTATTTTTTCCCCCTGGCTCGGCTCTTTTACGTAACGCTGGATGGAAACCCCCTTAACCCCTAAGTGCGTGACGTAATACTTGAAACCTACCGTAAATGTCAAGTTGCATCTTATAGTTTCTTAAACACTTCTCGTTCCAGAAAAAGTTCGCAACTTACCTACTCTGCCGTTCTAAGGAAAAACGTTTTATGAGCCTTCAGGCACTGCCAGATCTCCCTCGATAAACACCGAATTTATTGGAAAACGTTTGAATTTTTTACTTCAAATTTTTCAGACGACATTGTTCGCAATTTGATCTAAAATACCCGAAAATTTCAAGAAAATACAGTCATAACTTTCCTCAGAAATTCATTTATTTATTAGGTTAGTCTAACTCTTATACAAAGATATACGGGGGCCACAAGGGCCCCAAAACATACCTTGATGACACCAATGCTACTTAACTAAAATTTAGGTCTGAATCTAATTACAATTTGAAAAGAACAAAACACAAAAACAGCAAATTCAATAGAATGGGATAGAATTAAAAATTGAAATTTAGCAAAAAGTGCCACAAAGAAAAACCCGTGAATACCCGTACATGAGCAATTTGGGGAAATTAGGCAAGTCTCGAAAGTTCATACGGCGTTTTTCCTCAGCACGGGAGTATTGTGTTGCTCCAAAAAATGCCTGAATTTCGAGGATAAACCTGGCAGCGCGGATCGGCTCGCGACCCAGCCTCAATTTCTCGGCTGGAGCCCCCGCCAAGTGCCTTTGAGAGGGAGTCGAGACTTTTTTACCGCCCGCGATTCATTTTCAGATCATATTTTTGTATTTTACACCTCCGTCCGTCCGCCCGGGTCGCGGTGAGCGCGTCTCGATCGTGTATCGAGATTCCTGTCGGCCGCCGATGTTGTCCCGCTCCAGCCAGAGGCGCCCGGAAAAACATTCTCCACATTTCTGCGGCTTTATTTGCACTCGATGGAGAAGAGGAATCCGCAGGTGACGCGCTGCCTCCTTCACCAGCGATTGTTGCCGTTTACATCAAACTTTCGTCTTTTGGTAGCCATCGGTTAGTCAAGTACAGATGAACTCCCTTAAAAGGCTTTTTTATTTACCCTCGTTTATCCAGCTTCTTAGACCCGGGTCTTCGTTTTCTGGATCGGAGGACAAAGAGGAAGCAAAATAGGCTTATAAAGAAAGCCGACTTGCAGACCGATATTGAAATTTATAGACAAAGCTATAGACAAAGAGGACATAGGGAGTATGGAGTGATCCTATTGGTTAAAATGGTTGGTACCTATAGACTAAGGGAGAAAATGCTGAACTAACTGTAGGTTCCCCCGTTATTTGCTGTTAGTTAGTCTATTACCAACCTTCTTTGTCCATTGAAACAACCCGCTTCCACCGATAGGTTCCCTAATATCCCTTTTGTCTTCTTTGTCTATCAATTTAAACAATCAGCCCTCTGGCTGTGCTAGATTCATGTTTTGGTAGTTTAAGCTCATCATGTAGATTAGCAAAAACTTAATCATGCATCGTCAAACGCTAAGTTTCTGCGGAGAGTCAAATATTATCGAATATATCACTCATCGAAAAACACGGTGTATGACATCACCCACCCACTCTGATAATACCTTGTGGTGAGAGTTTCCATCGACAGTTTTACTCAATTGAGAAATTCTTTTGGAGACGACATGAGGCTTTGTAATGCTACTGACATTATTTTATACGCGAATAAATCATTTGGCAAAAAAAAAAAGGAACACGCTTATAAGTATTTTTGCAGATAAATGATCAAAAAGATGACAATGAAGTAGATCATTTTTAGAGGAAAAATTCTTGACAAGTCTTTTAATTGTTTAGTTGTAAATAACAACCTGAGTTGCACGGTTTCAATAGTAATACAGAGCCTTTACGTCAATTTTTCGAAGACTTCTAACCGTGTCGATTTCTTCATTTCCATGGCTTTCACACCAGGTCTGCGCACGTAGCATTATCGTGCCGCTCGTATGAAAATCATAGCTCTCTTGTAGACCGAGTTAAATAGAAATGCACCAATCCGCATTTTGGAAAAAAAAGTTTGAGGTAATTTTAAATTCCATTAATAAAAAAGAAATTCCGTCTGAGATAATTCAAAGTCAATTGAAAAAAAAATATAATGAAAATGAAAAGAGTCGTTAAACTTAGTTCTCAGCATGAAGTCTTGAGAGAGGCTACAACTTCAAGCCTCCAGTCTCGGTGCAAACTCGCAACTTGGTATGTTCATATATTAAACTCAATCTCTAACGCATCATTTAACAACAAATTTTCATCAATACGCCAAAAGTGGCAACACTGGGCAGAATCCACCCGTCGTCGATAAAAATGCGCAAGAATCCGAAAGGATCGGAATCTCTCCGTCGAACTCGGGAGGAATGCTGTTCTGCAGAGCGAGAACCACGTAACTCTAATGTAAAGCCCCAAGCAGATACGCTGTTTCTGCTCAGCGCGACAGAAAGTGCCGTGTCGCGTCGTCCCGGCGTGGAAATTAGCGAAAGCTCGGTCGGAATAGCTGGCGCTGACGACCAATAAAAGGATGTAATTGGGGATTACACGGGACCATTCCGTCGAGTTCCCGAAACGGCCGCCAGAGCGCGCCGGAAACGCTCGTTTTAGTCGCGAGTTGAAATGCGACTTTGGTGATTTCTGCCGACGGACCGGCAACAATGGGCTCTGATTAGCTGGACCATCCCCTCGCGCAATTGTCCAGCTCGACACTCCCGCTGACCCCTTGCTAGGGTTGCCTCGTGAGAATAAAAATTCTGGTTTTTTTTTTTAAAACTGTCTCATGGAAAGGTACATCTCAATAGCTTGAACGAATAATGACCACGTGAAAGTTTTAGAAGCGAAGTTCATTATCAAGGTTCCAATGTCCTCCTCCCAGTAAAGGTCGGTATCATCAATCAGTGCACGTTACAATACGTCAGTTTTTCATTTGAAGTTACATCGCTTCCTTAAATGTTGGTCCTTAGGTTTCCTCCATCCTTCTCAGAATCATGCTTATTTTTAGAGTTTTTTTTAATTCTAGAAGAAATTTGGCAACATCAAATTATCCCATAAACGGTTATTTCTGCAGCATGGCTGCCTATAGTGTGCTGAAAGAGATACAGAGCCCAGAAAATTCTGTCGCTTGAAGTTGTTGGAACAGTGTGTACAAATGCAGGATTGGGCGCCTTCAATTCGAGTGATACTTCCAGCTTTGCCGGGAAGTTAGTTTAGATGCGTGACCTAACTTAACCCAACATGACTCTGTTGCGCTCAGTGCCCGAGGTTTGTGACCGGTCGGAATCATAAAATATGAGTACATTCAATTACAGTACGGACAAAATTTTTTTCTATATTCTGGAATTACTCTTACGTATTATTTTTGCTGAGGAAACGGATCAAATTGTTTTTCTCGAAGTTCTCCGTGAATTTATGTCACTTTGTAAGTTTGGTAGGTAAGTGCTCTCTCGACTCCTGCACGATCGTTTTTTTTATGAAATTCGGCAGTGGAGGGTATTTTTTGGCGGGAAACTCGAATTTCTAGTCAAATTTTCGAAATTCAAAAATCCAAAATGACAGACGTAGCGTATAATGCTACTACGGCTCGACCAATTTTTGTGAAATTTGGTGTTAGGATGTCTATTGGACGGGAATCTTAAAATTTTAGTTAAGTTTTTAAAATTCCGAGATCCCAGGTGGCGGACGTGGCCTAAAGAGCTGTACCGGATTTTCCAAAAGCATTTATCCTTGCAATTGAGATATATATATAGTTTCTGCTCATTTTCACAATCAATTTATCCTCAGCTAATGTAGACCTTGATATGAGCGCGCTCTTCAACATTGATATGGTGAAACTACTTGTTCTTTATATCAGTCTACTTTATGAGAGATCGCTTCTCTGAAAATTTTACCTCCGTATCCATTTTCGGCCGCAGACAGGGCCCTCTTGAGGAGAGTCGGTTATCTTCGCCATGTTAACTATACTAATGCTAAGGTACACTTTTTTCAGGTTCTACTGGACGGATTTTTAAAACTTTTCTTTGATTCCTTCGACTGTATTCTAGCTTTAGATGCGACTACTTTGGATAATTCTGAAAATTGAAATTTTCATGGATTTTTTTCTTTTTTAAAAAAATAGCAAATTAGGCCTTCAAATTTATTTTTTTTCTCTTGAAGAATAGCAAGAACAAACCCTTTCGTCCGGAGTTAGGAAAAAAGGTAAGGAAAATAATAAAAAAGGTTTTTGAAAATTCATCCATTTGATCCTAAGAAAAGTGTACCTTAAGGTCAAAGAACAAAGTTTTGACATAAACCCGTTTTAAAGTTTTGACCGCACGTGAAGACTTGCATTACTCCGTCTGTCACACAACGTTGCTTAACTTATTCAGTGGTGATCAGATGCTTAAAAAAATTGGATTTAAAGTATATCTGAGTTCACGCTAAAATCGATTTTAAAAAGCCGAGGGAAAGTTTTTTGGAAAAATAAACTTCCACTTAATTTCAGTTTCTAACAACTGTGCGACGCGGCAGGCCTTTACAGCGGCACTCAGGGAGTTTAACGGCGTGATAGCAACATTCCAGATCGAACGGTTCGTTTCCGGTTATTAACCCGATCGAGCGGCGAGATTTTTAAGCCCGGCGCGNGGGGGGGGGGGGGGGGGGGCATTAGGGTAGTTTTACAGATTCCGTTTGGACCGGACGCTGTAAGACTATGAACCGGCCTCGAGACTTAACTCACGCCGGTTGGGATCGTCGCGCGATAAAATGGGATTCCGAGCGCGAATTAGGGAGGCCTCGCATCGGACCAGAGGTGAATGACCGCAAAATGCGGTGATCTGGGAAAATGGGCAGTGGGCAGTCCGTGCTAAGGAAGAACGACGTATGAACATTCGAGAGTTGTCAAATTTCCTCGCATAAAATGTTTAATTTTGAGGAAGGTTATGAATATTTTTCCTTGAAATTTTCAGATTTTTTAAATCAAATTATTAACAAAATCCTCTGAAAATTTGTAAAAGAAATATACATAAATTTTCTTGAAAATTCGTGATTTGTCGAAGGAAATTCGGCAACGCCTGAAGATTCATACGGCGTTCTCCTTTAGCAGGGCAGAGTTTTCACAGGTTGATCAGGAGGCCGGCATGTGTGATTTCTTGGCCAACATTTCCGGAATTTTTTGTGGAGGGATTCAGTTGCCTAGACTAATTCTTACGCTGGAAGAACGTGCTATGGAAGAACACCGTAATAGAGCTTTCAGACGTTGCCCATTTTTTTCCAAAAACGAACTTGCTAGGAAATCATTGAATATTTTACTTTAATTTTTCAGACAGTTTTTTTCGCAATTTGATCTAATATATCCGAATATTTCAATAAAAAACATTCATAACTTTCCTCAATGATTTATATTTTATCCGGGAAAATATGGGAACTCTCGAATGTTCATACGACATTCTTCCTTAGCACGACATTACAAAGAACTAGTATTTCTGGTTCATCCGTATAAGCAGTAAGCACCTATCCGTTTTGGAAGAATCAGGTAGGCGAGTAGTAAAAAGAACATAAAGAGAGGAAAAAATAGAAAAAATAATATAAAGAGGAGGAAGAAGAGAATAAAGACGAAAAAAGTGAGGAAGAAGAAAAAGGGGTTAAAGAAGACGAGAAGAAAGAATAAACAGAGAAAAAAAATCAGAGTCATTTTAGTAAAATGAATCGTTATTAATTCAAATTTGACTAAAAACAATCGAAATTGTCTCGATCTCATCTTCAATTCAGGAATAGAATGATATTATTATTTCAAACATGTACATAAACTTTCCCCTCCATTTTTTTAACTGAGGTCAAACAGTTCGGGGAAAATATTGGCTTTAAAACAAGGATGGCCTCTCAGCCCTCGTTAAATATCCCTGAAATGGAGATTCAAAGGCCAGAGCAAGAGTCCAGAGAGGCGAGACCGGTCGGTAATAATTAAGAGATGACGCTGGTCAAAGGTCTAGAAGGGAGGAAGACATTGATAACGCGCACCGGTGTTCAAACAATCCGCAAGGCAATGGCGAGGCCAGAATGATCAATTATCGAATTTTCCCCATTTAAAGCGATGGAAAAGAATCGATTATTAAGGTGTTCGTCGCGAACACCCTGTTCATCGATCATTTTGCGCAGGTTTAAATGGCACACCAATCGATATATCGCGAGGCACGCCACGCTACTGCCGCGAGGTGCTCATTATTAGGCCAGAGTCAAAGACGGGGTTGAAAGGGTTGCGCCCGGCCCGAACGCGGACGGGGTGTTGATTGTAAACGACGGGATGGGGAGGGGGAGGGGGTGGTGAAAACTCTGTTAATTTTCCCTCGCTACTGGCCGCGACGCAAACTTTCGGTGCTGAGCGGGGGAGTTTCGTTGATTTTAGACATCGTCGGGGAAGTTCCTGCCTGAGGGCTGATTCTTGAATTGATAGACAATGCGATAGACACAGGAGACCAAGGGAACGTAGAGCAATTCTATTGGTTGAAACGGGTGACTACNGGGGGGGGGGGGGGGGGAGTGAGCTACTGTATCAAATGGAGAATTCGCACGAAAATGTTTTATTTCTTTATCTGAGAGTGCTTAAGAAGCTGAATCTGCAGTATTTTTTAGATTTTTTTTCTGATATGAGATATTGTGGAAAAATAAATTTAAAAGTGAGAAAATGAGCCGCATTGTGACGTCATTGGGCGGCATTTCCTATGTAAATACATGTGGATTACATTTTGCAATAAGGAACCACTATCTTTGAATCTTCCATGAAAGCACCTGTTTGCTTAGGGAAACCAATTGCATATACGTTGTTCCTAAAATGAGTCAAAAATGGTGGTTCCTTATTGCAAAATGTAATCCATGTATTTTAGCAGATCAGGTTATTTTGTCATTTTCCCTCCAATATTTGTTCAATTTAGAAACAAGAATATCCATCTGCTCAGTTCGGTAACAGGACATTCCGTCAATGATTTTTTGTCCGCGCGCCTGGTTTTTCTAGTAGTTTACGTCCTTGCGTTTTTTTCGGCAGGGAACTTTGGGCCACCTACCAATTGAGACCCAAAGTTAATTGATAACAACATGTAATAATGAAAATAACATGTAAATATAAACGACAGTTGCTCACGACGTTTTTAGATGAAAATGTATAATGTCTTGGTGGAATGAGCGTTTGCTTTTTTTTTTTTTTTTTTTTTTTTTTTTTTTTGTAAGTTTGGTCCAACAGGAAAATAAACATATAATTGAGATTTTTAGTAAAAATGGGGGAGCGCATAATTGACCCGGTCCGCGGCGCGGCGCACGGTGGACCAGCGTGCAACGCTCCTACAAACCTAAGGGGATACTTCACGCATTGCGCAATGCGTGAAGTATCCCTGTTAGGTTTGTAGGCGCCACTGCGCGTCTCGCGCTGGCAACAAGCTGCTAGGCTCTAATACTCGCGGAGTCAGCGTTTTTCAACTCATGATTTTGAAATGTTTGCACACTCTACATGGATTATTCTCATTTAAATTGATGAAAAAAAAAGTATGTATGTAAGGAAAATATACTGTGTGTTTCGTAAATATGAAGGTGGTTCCGTATCAAATTTAATGATTTCCATAACACTTTAATTTTTTCTTTTATTCGTTGTGCTTTTACTGCGCTGCAGTGTGGTGTACGCGTAGCCAAACGCTTAAAATTGGACGTATTTGACTCTAAAAGATCAATGCACAAATGGGTTAAAAGCAAAGATTGCGTGCTTCTCGGTTATTATTCCCCCTTTTTATTAATTTTTGTATAGTGTCTCTCAACACAAGTACGGCTCATTGAGATTAATATCGATGCCATCGCTTAGAGTAGGTTTTACAAATATTTGCCACGTATTAAAAATGTAAATATTTTTAAATTGAAGTAATATTTAAAAAAAAAGGCGAACACAGGTAAGGTATATATTTTATATCGAAAATTTTAAGTGTAGAAATAAAAGCGAATATTCGCCAACGGCAATTTGAAAAGATGTCGAAGTCACTGTTGCTTATTTTACGCGTGGACGTAAACTACTAGATAAGACAAGTGCGCGGACAAAAAATCGTTGACGGTATGTCCTAAAACCCTCAGTTCTCTTGGTAGTTTCATTTTGAACATAAAATTTACATAATTTCCAACACCCGCAAATTTTCCATCGTAGAATGATTGTAGAGTGATAGATGATCTGCAAAGGCATTTCGGAAAAATGCATGATTTTATGAATTTTTAATTATTTTATCCTTTTATAACGTGCCTGACACTGCCGTGCTAAGCAAAAACTCCATAAATCCATCGAGATTTTCCCGCATTTTTTGGAACTTAACACTTTATAAAATTAATAAGACTGTCCTACCAATGCACCTAAAATTTTAATGTTGAATTTATTTGATAGTTTTAGAGATTGAATTCTGTTAAAACATTATCCCAAAGTACACAGGTTTTTTTGCATTGATAAATTGTTTCCAAAAAATTTAAAATGGCGTTTAAGGCGTTTTTGTGTTGCACGGCAGGATACTCTACGATTGGCTGGATAAAGAGGGTCTAAGTTTGCCATAGTCAAAGGAAGGGGAAGGAGAAGAAGATGGAGGAGAAGTAGAAGTTCCAGTGGCGTGGCGTGAATTGCTATATATCGATTGTTATGCCATTTAAACCTATGGAAAAGGATCGATAAACAGGGTGTTCGCAGCAAACACCTTAATAAATCGATTCTTTTCCATAGGTTTAAATGGCATAACAATCGATGCATCGCAATTCACGCCACGCCACTGAGTAGAGGAAGAGGAAATAGAAAAAGAAGTAGAGGAGGAAAAAAAACAAGTAGAGGAGGGAGGAAAATAAGCATGATTTGACTACTATCCTGCAATCTACAGAATCGCAAAATATCGATGGAATTTTCCGGAATTCGTGTCTCAGACATATGTCGGCCCGTGCTTGGTTGCCGTTCAATGACTCCCAGGCCGATATGGGGCCGACTCGGGATGAATTAAACATAAGATAAAATCGAGCTTATGACTCTCAAGTCCGGAGTGGATCTCCCATCCGCCAAAATCACCCGACGCCCTGAAATATTTCCCGAAAAACGTTTCACTCAACTTCCATACTTCGAGCCACTCGAAGAAATCACTGCCGTCCGTTCCCGATGTTGTCGCTTTGAACTTAGAATCAAGCCGCCAAAAATGTATTCCAATCGATTTTTTTTAAAATATCTCAAAACTTCACAGGGTTTTAGTACAGTGAGTCTCGGAGTACCCAAAATCGGATTTTACGTACACCGGGTCATCCGAACTCATTTGTAGAAACATATTCTTCATTTTCACTGCTAAATACTGGTGGCTGACCGTGCACAGAGGAAAGTCACGGATTATTTTAAATACGTATAAATACCGAATAAACTTTTGTACTCGTATAGTAAATATTATTAAACCAATGTACACGGAAAAAAAGATATAGTGCTGAGCCCTAACTGTTTAGATCAAATTGAGCCAGCTGATATGGCAGTACTGCTGAGACCTACAGTTTTTAGGGGTGGACCCTTAAGTTTTAGGGCTCAGCGCTACTATCATACTAGCTGGCTCCATTTGATCTAAACAGTTAGTGTTCAGCACTATATCGTTTTTTCGTGTATTTCAAAATTGAATCTAGTTCTACCGAGAAGGGTAGGTATCAGTTCAATCCTTCTTTTTTTAAAAGTAAAATTCGACGATAGATGCACCGAAAAAAAGAGGATGCTGACTTAATATTATGGTTGTAAAAAAGTTTGTGATAACTCACAAAACGCTGAGTTGACCGCCACAGCACTTAGCTTTATATCTTGACATTGCTACAGTAATTGCTGTGGCGGTTAATTCAGCGTTTTATGAGGCGTCGCACACTTTTTTACATCCAGAATGTTGAGTCAACATTCTTTGTTTTTTCGGCGTTCCAAAATTGTCAATCAAGTGATGTGTTTTCCGCGTCCATGCTTCAGAGCAACTTTATACAGAGCTTTGCCGAAGCAGTCCGACAAAAACACAAACCGGCAACCACGCTTTTCGCATCTCTGGGTTAGCTGCAAACCCTTTCCATTATTCAATATGATCCAAGAGTTCTCGTCCTCGGAGGCTCCATTTTCTTTGCTAGCGCCTCGCCCTGTCGCGCCGGCACCCATATCTCCTTTGGGCCACCAAGTTATTCCTCCCTCCACGCGGAGCCTCCCCGGCGCCCCTGCCTCCCCGGAGGGACAATCTTAGGTCGGAGATGGAAATGCAAATCAATCGGATGAGTCAAAACTGGCGACTGAAGCTGCATGGACAGAACTGACAAACTTCGCCGCCGCGTCGAGATAATGAAAACGCTGCTCGCTCAAGTGAGTTGTCAGTCGGAGAAGTTGTCAGTCGGAGAGGTGGGCCCGAAACTCGACTTCTTTATGCACCCTCGCTCTAACAGATGGGGCCCTATTCATTTTCGTTCTTTAAATATTATCCCCTTGCCTTAAAGAGGCTCGAAGTAATCAACATAACGATTGAGGGAGGTTTTGGGAGACCGCTGATACAACACTAAGGAAAAATAACATGTTTGGGAACTTTACACTGAAAAAAAAACACATTGGATTTAGAGTCCAGACTCTTAAAAACATCGACAAGAAAAAATACTCTTGATTCAATCGGATTTTTGCTTAAATCCAGAGCCAAGCCTCTTACTTTGAGCGGATTTCCTTTTGATTTCAGCAAAAATCTGATTGAATCAAGAGTATTTTTTCTTGTCAATGTTTTCAAGAGCCTGGACTCTAGATCCAATGTGTTTTTTTTTCCAGCGTAAGGGAAAATAACATGTTTACGAACTTTAAGTACGTTGAGAAAATTTTCGTAAATCTTCAAAACCCACACAAAATACGCCGAAAATTGCAAGTCAGAACACTGCTTAAGTTCCTTGTAAAAAAATAAAACATGTGAGAAAATTAGACAACGTCAGGTGTAGTTTTTAGCTGATTCTAGCCACTTCATTTATACATTTCTCCCACATAGTATCACGAAAAGTGAATTTGTGTAAAAATCAATATGTTAATCATACATTTGAGCGGAGACTTGCAACTTCGCAATTGAAGATACCTCCGCTTTGACTTCAGCCATTGATATGTAGATATGTACCCACCTTTAAAAGAAAGCAAGCTGTTTTTTCATAGAAAAGACGATATTAGTCCCACATGACGCACATCCGCTACACCTTTGGTAAGAACTTGTTTCGAAAAGTTTTCACGGAGATAGGACAAAATACAGATGCCACGTCGCACTGCCGCCGTGCTAAGGAAGGATGCCGTATGAACATTCGAGAATTGTCAAATTTCCTCCAGTAAAATTTTTATTTTTGAGAAAAGTTATAAATATTTTTCCTTGAAGTTTTCAGACTTTTTATATCAAATTACGAACAAAATCCTTTGGAAAATCGTAATAGAAATATTCACACATTTTCCTGAAAATTCGCGATTCGTCGAAGGGTTTTTGGCAACGCCTGAAGGTTCATACGGCGTTTTCTCTGGCAGCGCAGTATAAAGCTACTAACACTTGGATTAAATTTTGCAATAAGGAACCACTTTCTCTGGCTCCTCCATAAAAGCACCTTTCTGCAGAAGGAAATCAATGGCATACATGAGGACTTATCTGTAACAAAAGCGGATGTGAAAAATTACTTTTTCGAAACACATTCAAAGAACTGTTTTGGCACCGAGAAAATTTTGAGAAAATACTTGAGATGTGATCTTCGAGATCTGTACATTATGCCAGAGCCAATCATATTAAATTTTTGTGTGAACAAAACGGTTTTTTAAGCGTGTTTCTAAAAGGTAATTTTTCACATCCGCCATTGTCACATATGAGGCCTCATATGTTGTTTTTAAAATGAGTCAACAGTAATGGTTCCTTATTGCAAAATGTAATCCACTTCTTCCTTGCCCTATTTCTTCGAATCGATATAGAGAGTCTTCTGGAATCTGGCAACCTAATTGTGGCTGTGGTCGCTCTGGTGGAAGATTCTCGTAGCTCGTAGCGATCCAAAGCGGTCATCCTCTCTGTCCTCTTGAATGTCCCTCTTTTCGCTCCAAGTTGGCCGACTTCGACCGCAAGCATTTGACTTCCACCCCTCTGCGGAGCAGTTATTTGAGGCGGAATGGGGAGTCTGCCGCACCCGGGAGTAACTGCGAAAGGCCAGACGTTTCGATCCTAATCGTCGAGGTGGCTCAGTCGGCAAGAATAATGAGATGTCGAAAGACAAATATTTTGACCGCCTTTTGGAAGAATTACACTTAGTGAGTGAGTGAAGATTCATATCCTGAAATGTAGACACGTAAACATAAAAATGAGGAATATATATAATTTTGGAGTGCCTTCAATTTCGTATGATACTGTGCAACACCTCTGTTGTGAAATAGTTGCTTGAGGCGCCGAGACACGCCGCGGCGCGGCGGGCGGCCGACCGCTCCTACAAACCTAAGGGGATACTTCACGCATTGCGCAATGCGTGAAGTATCCCTGTTAGGTTTGTAGGCGCCAGTGCGTCGCCGCTCCGCTTTGTGTTAGCCTCTAATATTTAAACTCGCGGAGTCAGCGTTTCTCAACCCATGATTTTGAAATGTTTGCACACTCTGCATGGATTATTCTCATTTAAATTGATGGAAAAAAAATTATGTATATAAGGAAAATATACTGTGTGTTTTGTAAAAATACGGATGTGCGATAATACCGAAAAGAGGGTTATTCATAAAGGCGAAAAATGTACCCAGCCCGGACTGAACGAAACTTTGTGGACTGATAGTACTAGTTGAGAGAGGCTTATCCCTAGCTCCGTTTTTGCAGGAACCCCAGGGAAACAGCGTTGCCATTTTTTAAAGTCGTAACCTTCAAGCATCCATAACTTTCGCAGAAATGCAGTTACAGAGCTCGTATTTATACCAAAAGATGCAAAAAATTACGTTCTATCGACCAATGCCAAAGAAATTTTAATTTGACTCCATTGTTGCCACGTTTTGGCCATTATTTTAATTTTCGTAATTATTTAAAATCACGGTACCGCCTAAAAAACAGTGGCGTGGCGTGCTTTGCGATATATCGATTGTTATGCCATTTAAATCCATGGGATAGGATCGATAAACAGGGTGTCCGCAGCGAACACCTTAACAATCGATTCTTTACCATAGGTTTAAATGGCTGAACAATCGATGTATCGCAATACACGCCACGCCACTGCTAAAAAAGTGTTTGCGGTTGGTGGGGATTGAATAAAAACCTGTCGGAATATTTGTTCGTTCGATTCCGCATCCATCGATATATTATACTTTTCTGAGAGACTTAGGGAACACGAGTTATAGCGATTTGAAAATTCGGCAACACGCCC
>NW_017548866.1:972524-1000832 GCF_001854935.1 Bemisia tabaci | reverse complement strand
AAAATATGAGTGTGTACCTGAATTTGGGCAAAAATCAACCTAAAATACTTTGTTTCCGCAATTTTATTTATTAGTTCCCGCCCTACATTTGAATTCAAACTTGTCCCGATTTCGCCGCCAATCCTCTAGCCAATAGTAGAGGTGATTGAAAAGAAGCTCTAGAAGCTTCATTTTTTGCTTTAAGTGCTCCGTCTTTACGTCTTTGGATATGCCACACGGAGAAAAAAAACTTCGTGCGTGGGACCCGAAGTTCAGGTCATATGGATCTCTGACTTTTTCGGATTGAGCACCTGAACACTTTAGGTACAGCTGCTGCGGTTTGGATCACACATCTGAAACTTCAGTTCTTACATCTGAAGTACTTCGGTTTTCCGAATATGATCCATATGACCTAAACTTCGGGTCCCACGCACGAAGTTTTTTTCTCCGTGCACGCACGGAAAAACGTGTTGGGGGTTATTCCCTGAAATTGTGGTGCTGCACCGAATTTTTGGGTGTTATGGACAGTTTCAATGAATTGTGGTAGTACCACAACTTAAATTGGGGCAGCACCGCAAGATTTGTGTTGTAACCTGATGTATTGGGATACTACCACAATTAATTGAAAATGTTAAGTTCAACAGTTATTAAGTTCACATCATCCAATAATCCCGTGATCTTTTTCTTCCGTGAACACATAAGTTAATGTTGCACGTTACAAGAAATAAGAGCAACTGATGGAGAAGGTGACCATCTCTTAAACAAATATTTTAAAGTAAAAATACATATTTCACTCGAAAGACACACTAATTGCTGTAAGTTGTAAATTTACACTCAAATAGTTGCAATGGGCCTGTTGCAAACTTTTGCTAGAGCAAAAATAAGAGTTGTTTCTTGTAGATAATGCCTCAAAAATCACGATGAGCGCATCGGCAAACACTGAAATGCACTCATAACTTCACAATCTGCATAAGAAATTTGCGTTTTTTTAAGCTTCCCGCTTCAAAAACGATACTACGGCACAGGTGAACATTTTGTTAGAGGAGTCGCTCCATCGTCGCCAATATTCATCATGGCCGACGCTTGCTCGCAGTTCCGTGCGTGATTCGAGGAGAGTTCAAGGTCAATCAATTCGGGCGTGGAAAATATGAACGTTAACACACCGATTGTTATCCGGTCTAATCCAGTTCAGGTGTTATATCTCGTCCCATCAAACGTGTTTCGGCGGATTGGCGTCGGCCATGATGATTATTGCCGACGATGGAGCGACTCCTCTTACAAAATGTTCACCTGTGTCGTAGTATCGTTTTTGAAGCGGGAAGCTCAAAAAACCGCAAATTTCTTACGCAGACTGTGAAGTTATGAGTGCATTTCAGACTTTGCCGATGCGCTCATCGTGATTTTTGAGGCATTATCTATAAGAAACAACTCTTATTTTTGCTCTAGCAAAAGTTTGCAACAGGCCCATTGTATCCCAATGCTTTACATGTGAAAGTTGCTTCGTCCCTTAACCTCCTACATCTAAGACTCAAAAATACTTTGCTTCAAAACTGTTATTTCGGTAAAATATGCTTAAAATGAAACTAAGAAATGTCATAGATTTCTACTTTGTAAATATTTTGCCAGTAAGAGTACCATTGATAAAGAAATGAATTGAAATTTTTGTGATACCAAGAAAAATTCCTCTACTGCTACTAGCATACAGCTCTTAAAGCATTTCCAGAAGCTCTGCGACACCCAACCGCCACTGATAGCAATTCTGCCAAAGCTCCTCCGACAATCACATCTCATTTCCCGCCTTATTCCATCAATCCACGATTTATCAGGGCGTCCTCTATGTTTTCTACCCGGGTGGACCCAATCCAGGACCTTCTTAGGCAACCGATCATCCGGCCTCCTTTTACACATGACGATGTCAGACAAGCTGTTTCTTAGAAGAACTATATAGTTAGTTATATAGCTGTTAGTGTATAGCTGTTTTCGCTATTTTTATAAAAGTAAACGAGTAACTGAATGGAAAAATAACTCATGTTACTAAAGAGCAAATAAGTTAAGCAAAATAATAATAATAATGTTGAGCAAATAATGTTAAGTGCTGGGGCTAATATATTCATAGTAAAATTTGAATTATAGTTTATGTTAATCTCTTCAGTAATTAACTTTATTGCATCTGCGATAGGTTGTGTAATTCCTATCAGTTCTGAGTTAAATAAGTAGGTGGAAGATGAAACATTCAATTCAATTGCAAATGGAAAAAGATGAGCTCTACCGTTGAGTTTTGTTCGCGAGGTGCACCCTGAAACGAGTTTAACCCGAAATCTTTAAAAGCTCAACTTTTTCTGAAACTTATTCCACTCCATAATGTGATCTGGAAGTATTATAAAGTAAATTGCAAGTGCTCCGTTACAAGACGGAATGCGTTCGAGCTAAGTACTCCGGCGAGTCAGCGGAGCGTTTTCAAAGGGGCGCATACATTGCCCGGGAAGACGGCGCAAAGGACCTTATAATGGGGGGACGGATAACACATAAACGTCTCGCTAAACCCGCAGGCTGGCACTCTTCATCGCGAAAGTCAATAGAGCCTTTCAGACCGTTCCTTCCCTTCAAATTAGTCCTTTTCACACGCTCCTTCCATTCATTACCATCGTCTTAGAATCCGCCCTGAACTATCTGCAGGCTTCGAATACACCACCACTACTTTCGCAAAGGCTTGCAGTTTTAGGTGGCGTCCTCGCTGAAATTAAACGACGGCTCATCGTAGAGATTCAGATGATTCTGGGCACCTAAAATTTTCAAAGGAGTCTCAGCAAATTTTTGGGGATAGCTGGGCCATTCTTTCAGGAAGAACAACTTCTTGAGCGGCATGCATTGCATCTTAGATGCATTGCATTTTACATGTACTTCATTTTACATACATACACCTCTCTTTTTGTAATTTCTGTTCCAGGTGTTAATGGCCCAGCTTTGCTAAAAAGCCTTAAATGTATAAAACAACAACATTGCATTCTACATGTATTGCATTTTACATGTATTGAATTTTAAATATATTGCATTTTACATACATTGTATTTTAAATGCATTGCCTTAGCTTGCTTTTCACTTCTCCAACTGAATCCGAGACCTGATTAATCCTCCATTAAATACAAACAATTACTTTTTGCGGTCTGAAATCATAGAATTTCTGCGATTTTAATTTTAATCTCCATCCTGAAGAGACTAATGATAGGGTTCTCCAAGAAGCGGAAGATTTTTTCCTTGACTTCGGGCCTCTTCTAGTTGGGTGTCTCCGATTGAAAGCCCGGCCTCATTTGAACGTCTCACATGCAACTGTATCACCCCTGAATTAATAAATCTTTCCGAAAGGGGGTCAAATTTAACGGGGGATAGAACAACCATCTCGATTAAATCGAGGTCATGGTCGCTGAATTCTATAAACCGCGCGCAAAAATATCACTGTGCGAAGCTGTTATAGAGCCATCGGAGAAAGTCTCAAATGCAAATAGAAAGTGAGACGGCAACCGGGACGTGCAAAAAGCTAATAGCAGTAATTGCATCTCAAACGCACTTGTTATTCAGATCCGAGGAAGGTAAGCGCGCTGAACAAACAAGGGGGTGGAGGGTCGGAATCGATAAAATGATAAGCGTCGCGTGTAAATCATTTTTATTGCATAAATTTGACGCTGAGATACACCTTGCGCGAATGATGAACGAGAAACAGAGACGAGATCCGAGCGGGGCAAAAATGCACGAGTAAATATTAAATGATGTATGTTAGCGGGGAAATTAGAGACACAAGGGAAGGTGTCGGCGAGAACGATTGCCAGCCGAGGGGGGAGTGGAGACAAAACGCCGCCAGGTCGGGGGGAACCGCTCGCGACCCCCCGCGAAACTCGGGGATTTCCGGCCAAGTCTAACAACGCGGGTCAGGTGTTACTCTATTCCATTTTTACATCCCCGCCGCCTCGCGGGGCGTATTGAATTTTGATGCATGTTCCAGCCGATGTTGTCACATTTCGCAGGATGGCACGTGGGATTTTGGCCCCGGGATTCTCTG
This sequence comes from Bemisia tabaci, assembly GCF_001854935.1. Lineage (NCBI taxonomy): Eukaryota > Metazoa > Arthropoda > Insecta > Hemiptera > Aleyrodidae > Bemisia > Bemisia tabaci. The sequence continues at coordinate 996,799 of NW_017548866.1, read as the reverse complement.
CGAGGCGGGGCGGCAACGCTGCGATTCTCGAGATGCATATAATTTGAGGAAGCTTCGGAATTTTATTAACTCGACACAGTTTGTTTTTTAAGTGGGTGTATTTCGCTGTTCCAACTCGGCTGTTTGGGTGGCGGTGAAAAGGTTGTCGTAAATGTGCCTTTCAGTATTCGAACCCTTACAATTTTGCCAAGATAATCGATTTGGAGCAGAATTTTGATTTTTTAAAGTTGATTCTGTAGGCGTCAGCGTCATCTGAGACTCGTCCTGTAAATTCATAGGTCTTGATTTTTCGGTCTTTTTTTTATTATTTTCTAAAAAGACGACCTGAAGCAGCATGAAATTGGTCGTTTTGGGACTCGGAACATACCAGTCCATTTGTCCCAAACCAGGGCGCGAGGCGCCCTCCCGGGGGTTGGGCCGCGTAGCGGTCAGGGGGCAGGGCCCCCTAGTAAATGTGAAAAGATGGAAAGTTGAGCTACGGTAACGTTGTAACAATGGATGAAAATTTCGAAATGGACTAATTTCATTATCATCAGCTGAGAGCTGATAATTTCCCCCAAATTTTGAGTTCAAGATCATCTACGTACGACCAACCGTTCATGAGATATGCCAAATTAAAGTTTCAACTTTAACCCCCTCCATCAACAAGTATCCGATTTCAAAAATCGTCAGTGTTTTGAACTCAAGAAGTGATCCTCTATCAACCCTGAAAATATTCCGAAAATTTGGCCGAGGTTAAAAATGACTGATTTTGAAAAAGGTCCTTTTGGTGTCATCGAAATGCAGTTACTTTCCTTCTTTCGGAAAACTACAAACTATTGTCGTATAAAACTGCGGACTGATTTTTGAAATTGGTAGACAAAGCTATAGACAGAAAAGACATGCATAAGGAATACAGAGGGATCCTATTGGTGGAAGCAGGTGGTTCCGATGGAAACAAAATGAAGGCAATAGACTAACTAACGGCAACCCAAAGAGACCCTGTAGTTAGTCCATCATTTCCTCCTTTTGTCTGTAGGAACCACCAACTTCAACGCAGTAAGATAGCTTCACACTCCCTACGTCTCCTATATGTCTATCGCTTTGTCTATCGATTTCAACAATCAGCCTGCTGCGTGTCCTTGCACCAACTTTAAGATTCCCATGGTAGCGTGCCGGAGTGCACCAATCGGAGGCGTGCGATCTCCTCCATCTCTTATGGCTCCTATATAATCTCGGATACAATCCGATCTAAATTGGACTCAGTCCGTTGGATCCTGCCCGGGGGAACGGGACATAAATTACAGGCGCGGGTTAATTTCCATAATTGATTTTTCAAAAGTGACGCGGGCGTACTGCGAGAAGGGGGGGGGGGGCAAAGTTCCCGACCCGTGCGGCCCCGGTCCGTCCGCCCGGACGGAATCAGGGCTCCGATTGCGAATATGATTTCGGGAAGATAAATACACCGTTTAAGTTTGCGGCATCCCCGGCCAACTCCGCCGCCGCCTCCGCGCCGCACAGTGGACCCAGAGTCCCTTTATACTGAGAGTCAAGACAACACCCCTCATGGAGTCACAAACGGGAATAAAGATTACACAAATTGAGCGTTTTTCGTAATCTTCGATCGGCCCATCATTAAATTCCTTTCTCGGTTCCTTCTCGCATTCCGTTTGTTCCTTGTCGAACCCGAAATTCCTCGGTCCATTCCAGATTATAATCTTTGCAATTGGTGAAAATGTAATCTTTATTCCCGTTTGTGACACTGTGAAGGCCTAAAATCCGGATAACCAATCAGAAATGGATTCGCGTTGTCTTGACTCTCAGTATAAAGGGACTCTAAGCGGACCGAGTCTTCGGAAGAAGTCGGACCTGAAATGTTTTACGAAACTGCAAATTTTTGTGTTCATTTTGTCTCATTTTAAATTTTAAGGGGTGTTCTAAGAAGAAAATTTCACGAGGAAACCAACAGAACCACTTTTAGAACCTCCAAGTCTTGTATAAATGGAGTTGTGAGCATTTAAAGTCTCCAAAATTTGTCCGACCTCTCCTATTGACTCGAGTCACCGTGCGCCGGAGCTCGGCCGGTATTTGAACAGTGGTCGTTAAACTCGGGGTTCGTTAGCGATTGCGCCGGGAACTTTTTGGTCTCTTAATTTTCCACCGTCGAGGTATCCTCTCCGACTATTCGGACGGAGGAAGGTAGCTCCATTTCGAAAAGGTAAAATCGACTCAGACAATCAGATTTTGTACGAGGATATCGATAGCTGAAGTGCTAAACCAAGATTCTCTGTTTGTGATGTTCCGGATTTTCGGTCATTTTTTATTTTTTCTTTGGAAAACTTGGGAACTTAGGAAGCAGTATTATTGAAACAACGTAATGAAGATACGTGGTTTGACACCAGAGCAATCCATATGACTGCGCGGTGTCCGTTAAGAATTTTGCAGATTTTAGTATATGTGATCAGAAAAAAAATTGGAAAAATGGATCCGTGAAATACAGCCAAGAGAATAAACTACTCACAGGTAAATTTGAAAAAAAAAAAGTATGTGACAAACCACGCAGATTGCGCAATAAGTAGTGGAATCCAGACACAGTGGATGTGCTCAACATGATTTTCGTAAGATTTTTCTCTACACTGGAAAAAAATACACATTGGATCTAGAGTCCAGACTCTTGAAAACATTGACAAGAAAAAGGACTCTTGATTCAATCAGATTCAAGCTTAAATCAAAAGAAAATCCGCTCAAATTAAAAGGCTTGGTTCTTGATATAAGCTTACATCTTATTGAATCAAGAGTCCTTTTTCTTGTCGATGTTTTTAAGAGTCTGGACTCTAGATCTAATGTGTTTTTTTTTCCAGTGTATAGAGAGTTCATTGAATGGCTGTATCTCTTGTGCGCAGCAAATGCATTTTCAATTATGAGCTCTCAATGTATTATATCAAAAATTTAATTACGAATGAAATTTTGTAACGTAACAAATTAGTTACGTTCTTTCGTCTGGTAATCCTGGATTCTTCCTCGGTTTTATCTGTACAAAGAGCACTTGGCTAGCTGTACCTCTTGCGTGGAACGGCCTCATAATTTTGATTAACATCGAGCGAGAGGCAACCATGTTGGTAATTCCTTCGTCTTGAGGCACGGAGGGTAAGTCTGTCACATGTCACGTTCTGTCACGTGTGCTCGGCCCCTCTCCGGAGGACCGCGCGGGGGGGGGGGGAGAGGGGGTGAAGGAGAGCCGGGCCAGCGCCAGCCTCTCGCGGATCCAGCATCCGAAATAAATTATAATCGGATTCGTGACGTCATGGTTGATCGATCTACTCCGGCGACTTCATCTCGTCTCCCGCGGCAATTTCGTCTGGAAATCCAAGAGAAACATTTTTGCACCGGGGATGGGTCGTGATCTAGCGCCGTTGCCGTGAATCCCCGATTAAACTCGGAGTTGGACTTAATATTGCTATGAGGAATCACTGTTTAAGGTGATTCGATGGACGCCATATTTTGTGTCAGAACGGCATGCGATGTATAACACCAATTGGTTCCATTTTTTCAGCTACTCGTCATTTTTCTCCAATTTTGAGATCGCAATTCTGTTGTCAGGAGGCTAAAGCACTCACTTTCCAATTTTAACAAAGAAATTCAACGTAATAAAGGCGTGACTTTTTTAGAGAGAAAATATCGTATTCGAGTGCAGTTTCGATATCAGTATCGAATGCGATGTTTTCTCTCTGAAAACACCACGCCTTTATTACGTTGAATCTCTTTGTTAAAATTGGCAAGTGAATGCTTTAGTCCTCTGACAACAAAATTGCCATCTCAAAATTCGAGAAAAATAACGAGTAGCTAAAAAAATAGAACCAGTTGATGCGATATATCGCATGCCGTTCTGACACAAAATATGACGTGTATCGAATCACCTTGCTCATCCATGAAAGCTCAAATCTGCACGGTGAACCTAGCGGTGCATATACGTTGTTTGTTGAATGAGATTTTTTTTTTTGTGTGTGTCGTACTAGGTGGTTTTAAAATGTCCAAGGATACACCCAGATCCGTAAAAACATTTTGCCTAACAACAAAACTGCAAAAGATAAATTTTGAAGAAATTCGGAAGAGCTTAGTGAGAGGAGAAAAATTATTGAATGACACATTTCCTGTGTAAGGAACAGTGCTTTTTTTGCTTAATTCAATTCAACTGAATTTGACTAAGGTTACCCTGCCAAAATCGATCACATTGGTACCATCGAATGAATAAAATATCAAAATATTATAGCCATTCACTAGTCAGAAATTTTTCCATTAAAAACCATAGTGAGTGGCTAGTAAGTGACTAATGAGCGGCTTTAATCTTTTAATATTTTATTCATTTAACCTAGTTCTATTCTGGTTCCTTTTTAAAATTTTTAAAATTACATTGGTACCATGTGTTGGGATTATTCTGATACCACAGCAGCGCTTGTTTTCGGACCTTGGTACCAACATGGTTTCAACATAGAATCATGTCAGTACCTTATTGGCGAGTGAAATATGGTGCAATATGATAGTATCAACATGGCGTCAACGTCGTAAGTCAACGTCAAAGTACTTTAAGTTTGGCACAACATTGGTGTTATGGGTGTTTGGACACTTTGATCAATCTGGTATGGCCTCAACTTGACCCCAATTCGGAGGAAAAATGGAACCACGTTTCTTTCACTAAAATGGTCGTAATTATTGAGAAATACATACCCATCGAATTTAAAATGATGATATTCAAAAGTTGCTGAAATCTTTCAAAAACAGTTTTCTCAATCACTCCTGAATGAGCAGCTTTACGCGAATGATATGGCAGCATTTCAACCGAGTAGCTCAGCTTATTTTGGCACCTTCACCCACTCGAGTGTCAACGAACGCCATACGCGTATGGTGCACTCCATAGTTGCAACATTTGACAATTAAATCCCGAATTTCACGCGCATTTTAGAAACTTACTGCTCTTATGCAGTATTTCAGTTACACTTTTTGAAAGATATGCAGGCCTCTGAATCTGGGTATAAATCTGTGTAGAGGATTTGTTAAGTCGCATATTTTCGGTAAGAGACAAGTTGGGGATTTTTTTTGAGATCTATCAGCTATGACTTGGCAAGGCAGAAGCACTTCTTCCGATGGAAGTCAACCCGAATAAATTATGATATTTTCGAGACATCCCGTTCCGTTTTATTGTTTTCGATCTGAAAGTGAAATATAGCCCTTGAAGTCTGAGACGTTTTGCCTTGTTATTTTTATGTTTGCGTCTACAGCCAGTGCGTTTTTCGTTAAGTTGTCGCAAAGAGTCTCTGGTCTAAATGTGTTGTCATCCACCGGCTGAGGTAGCTTGTTTGCTATACCTTCACACATCAATTCAAAGTCACTAAGTAAATTGGATCTTCCTCTCAAGTGTAGTTTTTCAAAAAACCCACGTTGCAAAGACGTATGTTACGCTCCGGTTTAGGTATTTGCATTGATGTGACAACATCAGCAGCTGTCAACGCCAACATCTCAGGGGTTGCTGTTCCCCCAGTAAGGTTATTACCTCATGCATAAAATAATGACTAAGTTTCGCACGAATAATTTTACCAAAAAATAAGAAGAAGAATTTTAAGGCTGTTTTTAACGGCCTCTTCAGCTTGTGGACAAGTGCCAGAATTGAGACCCAAATCCTCTTTCGATACACTTCACTTTAAAATATATGTTTTTATGCCTCGTAAAATGCCCTTTGAAAATATGTAAATACGGCATCTGTCGCCCTTCTACAAGTACTTACTATTATGGTTCATTGACTTACGTGTCAATGATGGGAGGCAAAAATTTACATATTATCATTCATATATCCATTAAATTGAATCTGTGGCATCGCATCCAAGATATTGTACTCCATGCTCACCCTTGATATAGCTTTCTACTCTTCTCGTTCAAGATCTTGGACTCTATGCTCATCGCTGAACAACACTTTTGAATATTTTTGGACGTTGAAATGGGGGTATCCCCATTTTTCAATTTCAGCCATAAATTACAATTATTCGTGACATTCGGTCTCTTACTGAGAATAACTTTACCATCGGAATTCAAATACCAAAAAAAGTGACCAAAAGTCAGACACGCAGATCACCAGCACAACCCAACTGGCATCACCTCTATTTACCAGGATTACCACAGCATTTGGAAGATGAAATTTCCTGACTTTTCCCTGATTTCTCTGACACATTTGAGTAAAATTCCCTGACAGTTGAAGATATGCCGTTTGGTTAAAAAGACATAGTTTGAAATAGTTCTCAGGCAAAATGTGTTGTTCAAAACGTCAAACCCATTCTCAACGGCAGATAAAGGTGGATGAACAATTTTTTCCCTCCACTTTCATCATTTTGTACTACGTGTCGCCGAACATCCTCAGAGTAAAAATTGTTGGCTGAATTTAGGCTGTGCTCTATCATTTTACTAGCATATTACAAATCCAAACTTTTATTGTTTTCTCTCAAAATTACCCGCAAGGCAGTTTGTCAAAGGATACATTTTGACCTAAGAAATTCAATCCCATTGTACCATGCGGCTACTCCCAGTTTTATTTTCCACTACGAGTTGGTCATGCCCAACGATTCAACGGCTAGTATTCATTCTAACACCTCGAGACCAACGGAGATTACCACTCCGAGAGCGACTCAGTTCATATGTAAATCGGTGCTTTCGACCAAGTTCCCGGCCCATTCTGCCGTGCTAAGGAAAAACGCCGTATGAACCCTCAGACGTTGCCAAATTATCAGCGATAAAACACGAATTCCCTGGTAAACTTATGAATATTTTTTTTTCAATTTTTCAGAGAATTTTTTTCGTACTTTGATCTAAAGTTCCTGAAAATTTCGAGGAATAATATTCATAATTCTCCTCAAAAATAAACATTTCATCAAAGTAAATTTGGCAACTCCCGAACGTTCATACGGCGTTCTTCCTTACCACGGCAGCATTTAAAGCTTTCCGGGCAACGGGCGATTGCAAACCGTTTGACGCACAAAAGCGGAAGGGAAGACGATTCGGAGCTTTTGAGATGGAAATCGCCGAGCACATTTGGACGTGTTTAAATCAAAATAGACCACGTTACGCGTGACATGAGCCGCGCCATGCATGCGTTCTTATGGATCTCAGGGTTCAGGCGTCAATGAAAATAGCTCCTTTTGCTTTGAATACGTTCATTTAAGCAAAGACCTGCTCCGCGGCTCAGGAGCAGTATTGTCGAGCAGTGCCGAGAATCTGTTATATTTCATACTGAATATTGTAGGATAAGCACGAGGTGGTCACCGTGTCTTGTGCTTGTTCAAAATTCAAGCGTTCCTGCCGCGGAATCCCTACATGTTGAGGTATTAGTCCCCTTGTGCCGTTCTGCAAGTTGGGGGGATCGGGTCATTAGATGGGAGGTTCGTCATGAGGTCAAGGAGTGGAGAATTTGCGGGAGTCTGAAATTTGATGAATTTTGTGTTTGAATGGACGCTACCATGTGAGCTGAACATGAGGATACCCTTGGTTCATAAATTAAACAATTATTGGAGGAGAAGGAGATATGACAAAATGATCTAATCTGCTGAAATACATGCGTTTAAATGGGAAATGCCGCCAGATGACGACACTAGGCGGCGCATTTTCTCTCTTTTAAATCTAATTTATAATATTTGCCATATCCGACAAAAGTATACAAAATACTGTGAAATCAGCTCTGTAGGCATTTTCAGATGAAGCAATAAAAAATTTGCGCGCAGATTCTCCATTGCAGGTAAACAACTTGAAAAAAAAAACTGAAATTACTATGCACGGTACAAATTTTATTGCCAATATTTGCACTTCGAGGAGGTCTGCTGTTTGAGCTAAAATTCGATACAATTACCAAAAACTGATACTGAGTCAGCTAATAATTACAAATCTTATCAAATAAAATAAATATTAAACAAAATACAGAGAATTCAAAAATTCCTGTTCTTCTCAATACTCCGTATTTTCTAACTTTACTTTGTTTGTTTGGGAAGACAGAGCTGTGGAGTTTGGGTGTCGCAGAATGCCAGAGTGAGTCGTAGGAGTGACTTGTATGTATGTGTACTTAGTTTCTTAATACCTTCGTAACTTTAAAATTCATGTAAATAGATGTGTGGCATAATGTAGCGCAAGTCCTTGAAGTGATATGATATTTTTAATAATTTTTTCTTTAAAAACCGCAAACAATTAGTAAACGTTATCAAAAACTGTCTGTTTGAATTGAGTTCAAGCTCAGGAGAGAGAAGTCACTAATTTAAGAAAAACTTTGTTAAAGCCCTGATATTTCACCGAGAGCAGCTCCTCTTCTCCCCAACTTCGTCACGAATACAATGATTTTGTCACATGTTTGCGAAATGTTACGAAACTTGGAAAAGGAAGTGGATGTTGGAAAATATGTGGGTTCAACTCGACAGCGTTTAAGTAGCCAATGGAAGGGGTTGAAGTATTTCAGCGGGAACAACAAAAACCCTCGAGAACTGCCGCGTGCTGAGTTCAAACTAAAGGCAAAACTAGAAGATTTGAAGTGTTTGAAACTCGGAATGCGAGTTTTTAAGCCACCTGCAGTTGACAAGAATGAGTTTGAGGTCTCAAGATGCTCTCGTTAAGTTAACAACGTTCCTCTGAAGTCCGAAGCGGACCGTTAGGAAGTCGCAGCGAGAACGTATGTCTTCCATGTCTCTTCGATGTATTGCAAAGATCGCAGTGGCACGGAAACCGTAAATCACAGACCTATCATAAAGTGTATCGTTGGAAAGCTTAAAAGACGCTTTTTTACATGATGAATATTTAAAGCGACTTTAATGGCGCCCTTTAAAAGTTACATTGATAGAATGCTTTTTTCGATTACAAGAGATCGGTTCAGTGGATCCTGATCTAGAGCGGTTGAAAAATGCGTCCGACCCCCATCTCGGGTCTGCCACCATTTTGAATTCGCCTCTTCGACTGAAACCGCTTGAAATATCATCTAGTTCGACCTCCTAAAGTGGCGAAACTGAATCATGATTTGCAGCGTACTTGCACTAAGCCACTGCACTGGTAGTGAGGGCAGTTTTCGCTTCGAAATTTAACGAATCTATGATAGAGGGAAATATGTATGTGCGAATGAATTTAATCTGAAGGCCTGTATGTACCACAAAATCCTATCCACACAACTTCCGTTGATTCAATTCATCTGTAAATATTTCGTTTAGGATAAACACGTCCAAATGTGGAAGGATTTTTATGAAATCGGAACCTTTTGAAAATTCCATGGTTTTTTATTTAACCCTTACACGCCGCAACCGGGTCAAACTGACCCGAGGCTTACTAAAAACACGTGATCCGCAGACTGTATGGAGCCGGCACAAACGAGCTTTAGATATAGGTTTATGAATACATCGTAACAAAGAATCAGACATCAAATTGAGAAAAAGAAAAAATTAAGTGTCAACTTTGCGAAGTGTGAAGATAGGAGAGACGGAATGAAGCCTCGTTTTTTTAAGAATTTCTCCCGAATCTAAGCGAAGCCTCATTGGCAGCGTAGAGCAGACCATGACGAGTTTACGCCTAGCGCCATCGCGCCTTCAATTTTGCAGATGCAACACGGGCATCTATCAAGCACGAATAGTTGTGTCTCTGCGCCGTCATCAACGCGCGTCGTCTCGCCAGAGGTGGAATACGCGGCTTTCTAGTTTTACCATCAATATGCTGGTCATTTGTGCATTTGCCTCTAAAATGTTTGATCAGTATAATTTTGACAAATGAGGGGCTTGAAGGACAAGGCACACGAGTGCAGTTTTTGCTTGTTCAAGAGATACGTGTTTGAAATTTTAAAATAATACGGAGCCTAATGGCAGAAAGGAAGTTTAAACTCAATTTTTGACGTTTAAAGTTGGATTTTAGTTGTGAATTCTACACAGAATATACTATCAAACTAGATTTAGTTGCGTTCATGAATATCTCAATTTTTTTTCAAAAACCGCTTTTATGCGTCATATCCTCCAAGCCCTTCAAATGAAAGAGGTGTGTAAGACTTTGAACCTCTGCATTTTACGTATTGCTGCATCTGGTTTTAAAACGAAGTCATTTCCCGGTTACTCCGTCGTGGAATAAGCGTTGCAGCCATTAGATTTCAAGTTTTCAGGCACTCGCTTCAAAGACTCGAGTCGCCGCGGCACAGTGTGTCAAAACCCGAATCTAGCTGCTCAAAACCCCCCTTTTATCAAGTCGACAAATGGTGTTATCTATGGTCAGAGTGGGTCCATAGGCACCCACTGGTTGTTTACAGTTGAGGAAATCAGCTTAAAATTACATCATACATAATATGGATTTTCAAAATTTTCGGGGGGAGGGGCTCAGAAAAATAATTATCATCCCTAGAACCTCGAGCTAGGCCGACCCTCCCCCGAAAAACTCGGAATATGTGTGCCTTACTTTCAGAGTTTTGAGATGCTCCTATAATTAAAGTCAGCCTGCAGCAGTGGCGTGGCGTGAATTGCGATGTATCGATTGTTATGCCATTTAAACCTATGGAAAAGGATCGATAAAGAGGGTGTTCGCAGCGAACACCTTAATAATCGATTCTTTAGCATAGGTTTAAATGGCATAGCAATCGATATATCGCAATGGACCACTAGACAAGGTACGAATTTCAGCATTCGAGTTCATGTTTCCTAGCCAAAATTTCACGCAGAACACAATGCGCACAACGAAAATGACCGAAATTAACCCCTTACAAAGGTATTTAATGATTCTTGATGCGTAAATTCAAACCACCCGCTCATGAAAACTCAATGCTCTACGTGATTTACATCGCGCGCTAAACGTTATCATGACAGTATCTGCGATTTAAAAATCTGGCTACCTCAATTTTGACGCTTTGGCTCAGTTGTAGCAAATTGCTTATAGTTTGAACAATACATGGTGGGAAATGAACATTGCTCGATTGGAAAGCTTGCTGAAACCGGTGTAGTACGCGATTTGACTCACGTAGAGCTTTGAGTTTCTTATGAGTGGGCAGTTCAAATTCCTCGTAACCAATGTGAAATAAAAATGTTAATATCTCCGTTAGGAGTTGGTTTCAATAATATTCGTTGCGCAAATCGTGTTCTACGTGAAATTTTAGTCAAGAAACATGTATTAGAATGCTTAAATTCGTACCGTGTCTAGTGGTCCATTCACGCCACGCCACTGGACTGCAGTCGAACATTATTATCCTTTGGACTCGTTGAAAATTTATGAGGAGGCTGAATTTGACCGTATACCGATTCAAGATTGGAATCAGGATTTACCAGAATGCTGTCATGCGAAATAGAGGAAAGCCGAATGCGGCAACAAATTCAACAATTTAAACAAATTCTGGAAAAGTCGCGTGCATTTCCCACTATACTGAGATGACAAGCGCGTAATTGTCCAGGATTTAAGTAATCCGCTGGGAATATTGCGTACTTTTCGGGATGTTGAGATTGAATTTGCGTAACTCCTCACTTTTTAAAAGGCGGAAATGAATTCACTGGGAGAAAAAAATACATTGGATCCAGAGTCCTGACTTTTGAAAACATTGATAGGAAAAAGTTCTCTTGATTCAATCAGATTTTTGCTTAAATCAAAAGGAAATTCGCTCAAATTAAGAGGCTTGGTTCTTGATTTAAGCAAGAATCCGATTGAATCAGGAGTATTTCTTCTTGTCGATGTTTTCAAGAGTCTGGACTCTAGATCCAATGTGTTTTTTTTTTCCCCCCAGTGTTGAGTAACTATTCGGACGCCGGAGTGTACATAGTATCCTTCCAAAAAAACAAAAATAGATTTTTGTACAAAATTTCGGCCCAATCCCAAAAAACTCTCTGATTATTTTTTTAAGAACAAATTATACCANTTTTTTTTTTTTTTTTTTTTTTTTTTTTTTTTTTTTTTTTTTTTTTTTTTTTTCTTTTTTTAGGTCGTCAAATTTTTAGGGGGAGTTTTTTAGGATGGGCCGGAGTGGCTACCGCCACCTAGAATCACGCGCTATTATAGGAGAATCTTGTGTTTTTGCGTATCTCATATTCCTGACATTCCAACATCAGGCTCGCGTATATCTAAAAATCGTGTATCTTTCGCAATATTGAGGTGAGAACAGTGTTTGAAACACACGCCGGCCAAACAGCAATTTGACGGTAAGAAATCGCCTTTGGCCGCTAAAAAATGTAACCGCTATGAAAATCGTCGTTAAACTCCGTTTTTTGCGATTTTTCGGCGCATTCTGCAAGGTGTTATCTGTCGTGTTATCAATTCTTCCCCTCCGTCTTCGTCAAGTATCGTGACACATCAGGTCTTGTCTTACTATTCAATAGGGTGCATGTTCCTGACCCGATGCATTTCAAAAGGGCAATTTCTCATTTTGGCCCCTAAGAAAAAAAGTTGCAGGTTAGATGGCTGCTAAGACTTCATGCCGAGCTTCAAGCACTACTGCGGGTGAAAATTGTGCGATCCCATATATTTTTCATCAACCGCTGAGGACTCGCGTGTATGTCGCAAAAATTAGGAGAATTAGCGGTATTTTTCTATGTTCTTGCAAAACTGCTGGAAAATCGAGTGGTTGCCGCCAAAAAATTGCGAAGATTAATGTGTAATTTCTCATTTTCTTAAGGAAATCTTTGGAAAAATCGCAATAATGTCAGTAACAACAACATATTTAGTTCAGCTTTCTTTTTGCTTTAAAATTCTAGCTTTTCCGATCAACGTTAGGTGGTGTAACACAGGAAAACTTACTGTTCGATCCGAAGCCAGTATCGAAATCGATTGACGAGACACGAAAATAGCTATCTTGCTGACTGATAAAGAACGGTGACTCTCTGAAGACTCGCCCTTGATTTAAAAAAGATTGAACAGATCTAAGGGGTAGAGATTTCTAGGCTACGGGTTTTAACTCGTTATTTCGCTGCAACTCCACACTCATTTTGTCATTGATCTGATGTTCTTCTAAAATTCCCTATTTTATCCTTGAATGTTATTTTCTCTGTTTCAGGAGTGCATGTCGCCAGCTGCTAATAGGTATGTATAGCCATAATATTTATGCTTGCATTCCCAAAACGATGAGAAAATCCATAAAAGCTGTCTGTTCATTTAAAAGAAAAACCTGTGGTCCTATCCCTAAATGTAGAAACTACGCTTGCAACTATTCGAACTCTGGAGTTGGTATGTGGTATTGCGCGAAAATGAAGGTAGATCTTAGCTTTTGACTGTCTTAGATTACGGTCGCTTATTAAACAAACTGAGTTGTTTGGCAGACTAAAAGTCTTATTCCTGAGACAAGACAGGTTTAACAAGTTTATCTTGTCTCTACGGCTATACTATTTTTTTCAGTGTATGAGGAGAGTGCGCAATGTAGTCAACACATCTTGCAAGATACCAACTTCCCGCCATCATGACGACCGTTATTTTAAACTGTAATTCATGGGACCCTACTCCGGTCATCGCAAAAAGTTAACTATTGTTATGTTCTTTCTTATTCAACAATGAAAAAAAGTCGCTTGGATCTAGAGTCCAGACACTCCAAAACATTAACAAGAAAAAATACTCTTGCATCAATCGGATTTTTGCTTAAATCAAAAGGAAATCCGCTCAAATGAAGAGGCCTGGTTCTTGATTAAAGCAAAAATCCGATTGAAAATCCATATTCCTTTGGATGGCCAAATGAGAAATTCACCATTTTGAAGTGGAATGCATAAGCCCAAGACGTCCCCCAGGACGTATTTTGGATCGATAAACAAAATTTAACTAAGTTTTGGAGTTTATTAGGTCACATATGGCGCCTATAAATTAGTTGACATTTTTAAGATTTTTACATGAGTCGAACTGGATTTTTAGATGGCCGCCATTTTGAAACTTTTGATGACTAAGTTTTGAAATTTTAGGTGAACCCTTTTCACGCTTACACTAATGCCTGTGCAAAATTTGGTGGTTATCCGAACGAAAGAGACGTGAAGAGGTTTTGAGCAGCTAGATTGAAGTTTTGACACACTGTGCGCGAGCGACAAACCTAGGGGACCGAAACTCATTATTTCTCCATGTCAGATGCTTTTAAGTCTCCGGCTGAAAATAAATTGGCTGGAGGCCGCGAAAAGGACTCGAAATCTAGTTATGAGTTGGTGAAAACCGGACACCTCTAAGTGGGGTGCACGCCGGTGTAGACACATCAAAACCGATCAATGTGCGCGCCGAACAGAAAAAGAGGGTATTCACAAGGCCGAGTCAAAACTCCGGGCGCCACAGATTTATATTTATTTCCCTCCTTGAGCCCCCCCGCCCCATCCTTTCGACACCCCAACAATTTCCGAGCTTTCCCTTCCCCCATCAAAATGCCTTTCGCGCCCTTTCCCCCACCCTTTCCCTCTCTGCGCCCTCCCTTGGGCTTCCGTCTCTTTTCCTGCTCCCTCCTTCCTTCGTCTCTCCTCTTCCCACCTTTGTTCATTAAATTTCCATTCTATGCTCTCCTTCATTCCAGCATCTCAAAAGTGGGTGCGAAAACATTTCTTTCATGTAGATACTATTTCCTATTCCGCCATACCAAGGAAAAATGTCGTATGAACTCTTGAGAGTTGCCAAATTTCCTATAGTAAAATGGTTATTTTTGAGGAAAGTTTCATAAATAGTTGTCTTTGAAATTTTCAGTGGAATAAGTGGAATTGCGAAAAAAAATATCAGGAAAATTGGAGGAAATATATTCGTAAGTGAGAAAAAAACACTGAGAGGTGACCCGGATACTGTATGTAACAAGGTGGGAAAATGATGCTAGGTCCACACCATTTCGCGGGGAAATCAAAGCCACGAAGTTCCAAAAATTATAATTAGAGTCAAAAGTAAATTTTTTTACCTCTAATGAGTATTAGTACAAAACTGAGGGGGGGGGGTGCTCAGCTCACAATCAGACAGTTTGCATTGGATTAAGTTGGAGTCACGGCGAGAGATCTACAGTCTACACCGGTTTGGGTCTCTTCATACCTCATCAGCAAATCACACTCGTCAGTGAACCCAACTTATCATGCCGCACTTCTTGACTTTGATTTCCCCACGAAATGGTGTGAACCTAGCATCATTTCTCCACCTTATTGCATACATTCGTAAGTTTACCAAAAAATTCGTGTTTCATCAATCGCAATTTGGCAACGCCTAAAGGTTCATACACGGTTTTTACATAGCCCGGCAGAATACTTCAGTGCATGAGTGAAGTTATAACCACAAATAGACTGCATTTTGCAATTTGAACCTATGAATTCTGGCTTATCTGAAAAACACTTATGTGCACAGGAAAACTAATGGCACATACGTTGTTTTTAAACCGGGCCAGAATTTATAGTTCCAAATTGCAAAATGCAGTCCAAATCATCCCTACGACAACCCAGAATTAGGTTCTATTGAGAACATTTCAAATATACAGAGCCAAACCATTTCTTGTCTGTATCGGGAGAGTATACCCTCTTTTCATTCGCGTTGGCTACTCGGTCCGTTTTCTCAAAACTTCATTTCTGGATTTGCTGCTTTCCTCAATAACACGACAGTGCTGAGAGCTTTATATTTATCTCTAACTGAGCTCTAACAACTTCTGGATGGCCTCTTTTTTAGATCTTCGTCTGAAAAGACGTCACAGTTGAGATTCGTCGAAGTCTATGATCGGAGCGAACTGGAAAGCACTTGATCCGTTGCTTCTGATTTCTCGCGTGTTCGGGTGTGGGTGGCTCGACCCGAAGGACGTCCACGACCTCCGAAAGGCTTATTCCCGGATTCCGGAGAAAATCCGATTAGACGGCCCGAGCAAGACAAGAGGAGTGACAAGATGGAGTGGAGCGCTACTCGCCCACTCTGCCGTGCTAAGGAAAAACGCCGTATGAGCCTTCAAGCGTTGCCAAATTTCCCCTGGCAAATCACTAATTTTCCGGATACTTTTTGAATATTTGTCTACCAATTTTTCAGGTAATTTTGTTCGTAATTTGATCTAAAACGTCTGATAATTCCAAGGAAAAATATTCATAATTTTCCTCGAAAATAAAAATTTTATCGAGGGAAATTTGGCAACTCTCGAATGTTCATACGGCGTTCTTCCTTAGCACGGCAGATCTGATAACGCGTTTTCTTCATCTCGCGTCACCCAAAATTAATCTGTCGTACTCGGCACGCAGGATTTGCACATCCGTTCGTACTCAGCACTGCGCATTTGAGAAAGTCCTTACGAGGGTAATTCCAAAAGTCTTGCGCACTTTGCTCTCATTTCTAAATTATTAAAGGCAGGAAAAATTCGATTAGATATAATCGATCTAATCGAATTTTTCGCGCATGCATTCGTACATGCTGAACAGGGTAACAACCTGGTGGGAAATATCAAATTGTTCATAAATGATTGAATTTGAAAAAAATTCGTGCCTCGCGCGCCTGGCGGTGGTGGGAAACGCATCGTTGGCGGCGCGGGAGAAATGACCTCCTGAGCATCCTGTTCATCTGATTTTTAAAAACTTGAGCTTAAATTAAAGCTGAAAGTATGCGTTATAGGCGCATTCAATCGGATTTTCCTTATCATTAATAATTTTAAAATGAGAGCAAAACGCTCAAGACTTTTGGGATTGCCCTCGTATGTCCGTGTTGAAAAAGATGGTGATTTTAAAGATGCCGAACCAATGGTCGGTATTTGGCGAGAGAGAGGCACTTCTTTTAGTAAACGAGAAAAAAAACTAACCATCGAGGCCCGAACTGTGCGTCGCAAAGTGGTAAAATAGTGCCGGGTATGGCCAAAAAGTTGAAAAATTTAGAGCTGTAATGAGCACCAGTACAAGACCGAGACGGGAGAGTATTTTTAGTTCATGCAGGCTTACATTGGAATAAGTAGAGGTCACGCCGAGGATCTACAACATTCTGGGTCTACCGGTGAAGTCTAAAAAGAACCAAAACGTTATAGGTCTCTTGACGTTACCTCAACCCAACGAACTACACCTCTAGAATGGCCGCGAGATAGCAAACCTGCGTAACGCGCATGGGCCGGTTTTTGAAGGCAGGAGGAGGGTGGGAGCCCAAGTATAGCTAACCTCAATCTCCATTTCTGCTGCGTCTTGCCCATAAGGATTACATGTGAAAATGTCAACCTTTGTAAACTTTCATTTTTTTGAGGTTTTCTTTCAAAGTTCCTATTTTTTGAGTAAAGAAAACCTTTTGAGGTGCGATTGTTCAGCAATCTTTTCATTGCTATCACTTTATTCAACAATATTCGGCAAAATGTGGGCAGCGTCTGACATGGGTTTAGATGGCAGCTTGCTGTGTGAGCCCAAGTAAACCTAACCTATATCAACTTCAAAACGTTCCGGGTCTCTGACACTGGTCAGCCATTCTAGAGGTGTAGTTCGTTGCCTCAACCTAATCAAATGCAAGCTGCCTGAGATGAAGACTATTCCCCTCAGTCTTGTACTGGTACTCATTACACGGAGAAAAAAACTCCGTGCATGAGACCCGAAGTTCAGGTCATATGGATCTCTGACGTTCTCGGATCACGCATCCGAAAACTTGAGGTCTAGCTGCCAAATTTCGAGTCAGACATCTAAGTACTTCGGTATGCACCATAGTACTTCAGATGTGTGACCCGAACCCTTCGGTATATACGGAAGTATTTCAGATGTCTGGCCCGAACTTCGGCAGCTGGACCTCAAGTTTTCGGATGCGTGATCCGAAAACTTCAGAGATCCATATGACCTCAACTTCGGGTCTCATGCCCGAAGTTTTTTTCTCCGTGTAGAGCTCAACATTTTTGACTCTAATTGAAATTTTTGGCCTTGTTTTCCCCGTAGAGTAGTGCGGACCCAGCTTCCCCCCCCCCTTGTTTATTGGTATAGAGGAGGTTTGCTCATTGGTCTGGTGCAAACTTTTGCAAGATCAAAAATGAGGGTTACCTCTTAAGGAAAATGGCTGAGGGTGGATCTTCAGCACTTTGAAGAATGTTTCAATAGCCACGCGATATAGGGAAGCGATCGAGTAATGTGTACTGTGTAACTTACAGTCAGAAGGAAATTAGTTTTTGCCTGCTCACAGTGGGTTATACAATAAAGATTGAAGTCTATCATCATGTAGAACGACGGTTTACAATAATTAAGTAAGGCTGAATAATCAGAAAACTTCCGAAAGGATGAAGTTGACTGAGACCTTTAAAAAAGGTTGCGTGGGTCTTTAAAACTTCATGCAAGGGTTAAATAAAGCGAAAAAGAAATACTGTTTAGCGTCGCTTCAAAAGCAGCGATGTAAACAGGAAGAGATGCGTGCCCGATAGAAGCGGGAGAGTAAATTTATTTAGCCCAGCCCTCTTCTACCCTACTCTAACCGGGGCTCGAAAAGTAGAATTTAATTTGTCTTCGGCGTAAAAGACAGATGCTTTTTTGTTTCGGCGAGGAAGTTGGAGTTGAAGCTATTGTAATTTCGAGACATTTTCTCTAATTATTCCGCCGCATTTTTGTGCAGCAGAAGCGATTTTTAATTAGATTTTCAAGTGTAAACATTTGAATTAATCTAATTCTGACAAATGTTGGAAATTAACTTTCATTTCTTTATTTCTGTATCATTGAGAGAAAGAGCGAATTAAGAAACAATTTACGACGTAATTTTTGAAAGCGTTTCTTTGAACGATGCGTTTTCTTCAAAGGGAAAAGCACTGGAAAACAAGACATGCGACTAAATTACTTTTTTTTTCCTAGAGGGAGAGCTCAATTAAACTTCGTGAAAGGTGGGATGGTTCAGTCTTAGACTGATGTGCCTTCTTCGAATGTTTCGATGAGTTTTTCTTCCATCCAAATTAAACTTTTTTGTTGTTGTCAGTATAATGTTCAAGTCCATAAATCTATTTTGCGTTGATGAGTTTCCGTATTAATTTTGAACACAAATCTCTGAGAAACACCACCCTCTTACTTTACTATGCTCTTACATTTTGTACATATATCCTCAGCCTCCGATTTGGGTTAGGATACTTAACGAATAAGCAAGATGCGATCGACATGATGCAAATTGAAGCATTCTGATTCATGATTCCTGACCAAAATTTCACATCGAACATGATTTGCGGAATGCAAATTACCGTATTTAACTTCTAAATACCTGCATGCAAACAGTCACTTTTGACTGTTTGCATGTAGGTATTTTTTATCTCGCGCGGATTAAAACTCCAAGATTTTGGCGTCATTGCAGCGAAAATGCTCCAAAAGTATGAGGAACAACTTTCTGTGAAAAATATGATCGTATTTTGATGCTTTTAAGAATTTTAAGAGCTAAGTGAACTGTCTTTTCAGATTTCATATTTTTTCACAAAATACATAGCGTATTATTCAAAAGTTCGAAATTAAATGGATTGTACGATTTTGATTCGTCAAATTTGAGAAAAATTTGTGTTTTTCCCGAGTTCTATTCTCCAAGTGTTAAACGATCCAGATATCACATAAAAATTAGGCAATACCATGGAATCCTAAAAAAATTGATGATTTGTTTAGGCATTTGAGAAAATGCCTGATTTGATCATTAGTAGCCTACGACATATTCACGCCTTGCTATGTGCAAAAATGCAGTGTTGCTATTTTATTTTACCATAGAATCTGGGGTTCCCGGAATCAATTCCGATTTCTCAAAGTTCCGAGAAAAATTCCAATTTTTTTTCACAAGTTCGGGTTAAAAATCAAAAATACGCCCGGATCTAGTTCCGAAGACATCGAATTTGATCGAGAAATTATCAAATTTGATAAAATAATCGGTCAAGCTGACAAAAAACCCGAGGGAATTCCGGACATAGCTCAAAATTCCGGAAATTACGAAAATTCCGGAAAACTTCCCCAAATTCGGAATCAATTTAGGGCAATGGCACCACTGCAAAAATCTTCAATTTCGGATAAAATCAACAACATCTCGGAAGAAACCCGGCAAAATGAATAAATTAACAAGGCGAAAACACGGACGAGTGGGGCGAGAGGCAGGGGCTGGCTCTCTCATTGTTTTTAATTTTTGTTCCGGTTCGTGAAGAGAAATGAAGGTGACGAACGGTGACGGAGTTGCAAACTTGAGAGCGCATAATGAAGATGAGTTATTTCGTTTCCCGCGCCGGGGAGGACCGGTAAATAAACAAATAGATGAAAAAATTACCTCGAGGAAAACACTGCACCTTTACGCAGGACCGTCCGCGAGTTAGTGCAGCCTTGTCACATCTAGACGGATAATAATAACTGAGATTTTTAAAATAACAAAGTTTCTGATAAACTAAGGATTACTAAATATTATTAATGCTCTTTCTGTGATAATTTCGAAGGTAATTAGTCAAATCAGGCATTATATTAAATGCCTAGGCCGGTAGTCAAATTTTGACAGTTTACGGAGTTCTGTAAATTCATGGCTAGGAGTTCACGGGTTTTCAATATTTTGGAAAGAATAACTTTTCAAATCCGTGGAAGCTCCTTGTTCCTTCCTTTTCACATGCCTCTAGTACATTTAAATGTTAAAATTATAAAAATTTTATGTTCCATGATGTGCTGAAAATTTCATGAGAAATGTGCATTCAGGATCCTAAAATCGTTTAAAGCGCTATTGTATGCTGCATATTTTTATAGAGAATTCTTCCTTACAGGAGCAATGAATTATTTTGTTTACAACTAGGATAAAAAAATCAAAATTTCCATCTAAGTAAGAATATTTGACTATTTGCCTAGGCATTTGACAAAATGCCTGATTTGACTATTTGCCTTCGACAATAATATAAGGTCAATGAGTCAGTTTCGGTGCCAGCGCGTCAGCCGACAATCTTAGTTACCTATGTGGAACATATGACGGATACAACTATTGCGGCTCCTGAGGACCCGCTTTTGCCTATCTTTTCAATTGAAGGCGAATCCATTAGCTTGCCGAGACATTGTCAAACTCGATGCTCTAAAATACTCCAAGTCTTCCCATTGACTGGTAGATTCGGTGTAAAAATAGTTACGCTTTTGTTTCTGAAAAACATCCTTAATTGTAGATTGAATGCGAGAGTAAACTGGAGAATGAATGCAAAAAACAGCATATCGTTCACTTCGACCAATCCTGTTCCATGGCTTGAGCTAAATCTAATTAGGATTTAATCTTGAGTGAGTTCATAGTGAATTCTGCGTAAATTCAGAATACATTTTGCATGAAAAGACTACTAATATATGTTTCTATACTGTCCAATTTATTTATTTTATTCTTTTTTTTTTGGAAGGGAGGACTTTCCGGCATTTGTCTGATATATCGGTGCGTATTTACCGCCTCTAAAGAATCATCTTAAATGTGACAGTGCAACGTGAATACGAGCTTACCATATCAACATTTCTCAAACCCAATCTGGATTATTACGTTTCTCCTTCTTTTAACACGATTCAATTGCAGTACGAGTCCTAGCTATAGGACGGTCTTCATAAGCTTTACCAGAACCCGCCAAAAAATTGAAATAGTCCACTCTCAGTGAGTGGAAATTATGTGCATTTTCACTAATTTCCGCCTTAAATTCAATACGTTTTCATTGCGGTACTGACAATGATGCGCAGAGCTTTTTTTTGCCTCTAAATGGGAACCATTCCCAGAAAATGAAACAGAAGCTCCTTTCTTACCCACAACCCCCCTCTCTCTCTCACTTGTCACCTCTCCCCTCTCACCAAAGTTTGCCCGTACCTCAGTTCCTCGTCTCTTATCTTAGCCTTCTCTTCGTCTCCACTGTTCCTCCTGTTGTCGACTTCTACCATTATTTCCCTACTTTTTTGGAGCAACGATGTCACTCTGTACAGTTAGATGTCGTTCGATGTCACAACACTGCCGTTCACTCAAATGTTTTTTCTCACTTTCTCCGCGTAATTTACATTTTACGCAGAGCGAGCACCTATTTAATATTATTTGGCTCTTTTTTCCAAAGCATTTTTATTTGACGATTCCAGAGATTCAGCGCGCACCGCTCTCCATCTTTATCAGATTTCTGTTTGTTTGCCCCAGTTTGCAGTCTCCTTCCGCAATCGTGGATCTTGACGCTAATATTCTCAATGGCTTTGGTTTGATTGCATTTTTTTCCTCCGCAAACTATTAAATACGTTTTTCTCTTCTATTGTTTCAGGTGAGAGATCATTTCAATTGGACTTTGCGAAGACTTTTTATTTACCATGTAAGTGAAAAGAAGCCCGTATTTTCAGAAATGTCAATTACATAACTCATAGGGATAGTACAAACTGCATATCGACGGTGAAACTACCAAACCACGTATCTCGGTTTGCGACGTCGCAGACTTCCTGTCATACTTAATTTTTTAAATAGAAAACTACTCAACGTCAATTCGTGAAAACTTCCGTGATTTTTCCTCTTTGTGCGGAGAAAAATCTGTGTAAATTGCAAGGAGTGATATTGATTTGATCTCCTTCAAAAAAATAAAATGTGAGTGGAGATTTTTAAACACCGCAAACGAGATACGTGGTCTGGTGGTTTCAACGTCGATATATCAAAAAATTCTCTGTGAAAGATATATAGATACAAATTTTTTCCAAGCAGCCCGAGACAATGGTGACAGAAGGAAGACAAGGCTGAAAATGCTCTTGCAATTTTGCCTACGAACAGTTTCCTCAACTCACAGAAAGAAATTTCAACACAAAAGTCCGCACCGAAGAAAAAGTGATGTTGATTTAACATTCTGGATGCAAAAGATGTGTGCGAGAACTTACAGAATGCTGAATTACCCGCCACAGCAGTTAGTTCTACATCTTGACATTGCTGAAGTAACTGCTGTGGTGGTTGAGGTGATTCGATGGACGCCATATTTTGTGTCAGAACGGCATGCGATATATCGCATCAATTGGTTCCATATTTTCAGCTACTCGTCATTTTTCTCCTATTTTGAGATCGCACTTCTGTTGTCAGGAGCCTAAAGCACTCACTTACCAATTTTAACAAAGAAACTCAACGTAATAAAGGCGTGGTTTTTTCAGAGAGAAAACATCGCATTCGATACTGATATCGAAACTGCACTCGAATGCGATATTTTCTCTCTGAAAAAACCACGCCTTTATTACGTTGAGTTTCTTTGTTAAAATTGGTAAGTGAGTGCTTTAGGCTCCTGACAACAGAAGTGCGATCTCAAAATAGGAGAAAAATGACGAGTAGCTGAAAATATGGAACCAATTGATGCGATATATCGCATGCCGTTCTGACACAAAATATGGCGTCCATCGAATCACCTTAATTCAGCAATTTGAAAATTCTTGCACACTTTTTTTTACATCCAGGATGTTAAATCGACACCACTTTTTTTTCGATGCGGTTCATACGGGAAGTAAAACACGAGATAGCTCTAGCTTTGGGTTGAAAATTTCAAGAGAAAATGCCGGCTGGTTTTCCTTACGAAATTTAATAAAAAACGAGTGGTGATGTATCAACGTCGCAATCGGAGGAATGCGTTTTCCCAGTCTCCCTATTGTGCTTTGCGCTAAATTTATCGGAAACTGTACCAAAATCCACACAAAATGTGTGTTGGTTTGTGTTTCACCTCCAACACTGGAAAGAAAAGTCGATTGAATTTCGAGTCTAGACTCTTAAAGACATTGACAAGAAAAAATAATCTTGACTCAATCTAGTTTTTCTTCTTGAAACGAAGAGCCGAGCCTAGTGATTTAGACAGATTTTCTTTTGATTCAAGCAAAAAGTCCGATTAAATCGAGAGTATTTTTTCTTGTCAACGTTTTTAGAATATGGATTCCGGATCCAAGCGACTTTTTTTTCCAGTGTACATTAACCAAAAGTAACACAAGAACTCAAATATTTTTATCAAGAAGAGTATTCTCAACTAGCTGTTCTCTTGTTAGAATCTTAAAACACGGATCTCGTGTTTCGGCCGGCATCGCTGTCTCAGAAAAGGACATCGCAAGAAGATTCCGGGCATCGAGAGGGGGTGGGGGAGGGGAGATTAGACGGTGCCGCGGCGGGTAGGCCAGCCGCACGACAAACGCAAATATTTCCACGGACGGGGCCGAGGCGGGCTGAATAAACAACCGGCCCGGAATGACCGGAAACCGCCGACCAGCGGCGTGGCGTTAATTGCGACGTATCGATTGTTACGCCATTTAAATCCATGTTATAGAATCGATTATTAAGATTTTCGCTGCGAACACCCTGTTAATCGATCCTTTTACATAGGTTTAAATGGCATAACAATCGATATCTCGCACTTCACGCCACGCCACTGCTGCAGGCTGTCTCCCGGACCGGGCTGGAGCCCCGCACCCCGGTTGATTTCGGACAGAACTTAGACCCGG
>NW_017548866.1:958758-972513 GCF_001854935.1 Bemisia tabaci | reverse complement strand
CCCGGCCGCGGCACTAATTTGTATCCAAGGGAAAGAACTGGAGGAATTAATTCGAGCAGAAAACTAATCGCGTTTCCAGCCGGACTATCGGGCTCGTCGATCGACCGGAATCGCGGCGCATCAGTAGCGAGGCGTGAATCATCGATTTTCGATTTTTCTCCATTTGAATTTATGCTAAAGAATCGATTATTAAGGTATTCGTTGCGAACACCCTGTTTATCGATCCTTTTCCACAGCTTTGAATGGCATATCAATCGATATATCGCAAAGACGCCACGCCTCTGCTGAGCATCCGTCGGCTCGGTTTTCACTCGGGTGCCCCCTCCCCCCGGTGGCCCCCCCACCGATCGCGATCGGGGGTGGGTCACCCGGAAAATTGGAAAATCCGGCGCGGCTTCGGAGTTCACGCAGGCTACAGTTCTTAGAAATTGTAACTGTTTCCGTCGTTTGTTTCGATCTGAGTGCAAACTCGATAATGCTGCCGTTTTAAGGAAGAACGCCGTATGAGCCTTAAGACGTTTCCAAATGTTAGGAATCTTCAGAGAGATTCGTGAATATTCTTCTTCGAATTTTCAGAGAATTCTCTTCGTAATCAGATCTAAATCATCTGAAAATTTTGAAAAAAAAAATGTTTATAACATTCCTCAAAAATAAACATTTAATCGGAGGAAATTTGGCGGCGCTTGAAGGTACAGACGACGTTTTTCCATTAGCACGGCCGAGAGGACCAATAGACAAGGTACGAATTTAAACATTCTGATGCAAGTGATGCACGTGTCTTAAAAACCCAAAATTTTGCGTAGGATAGGTTTCTGGCAACGGAAATTCCCTATATCAACTCCTGGCCAAGATACTAATATTTCTTGACTCATTTTAAACCTCCCACTTATAATATAACAAAATGCTACGTGTGTCAAATTGCGCACCGCGTAACAGTCATTCCGGTATGAAAATTAGCAACCTTAATCTCAATGCTTTGGCACAACAACCTAACCCAACTTACCCTCATATATTTTGTTTTTTTGAAAGTGCCGGTACACAAAATTTTTTGGTAGTAGCACTTCACGTAATTGTGTTATTCGGGGTAGCCATGGATTAAATAATGGAGATGAACTTACATTAAAGGTATATATTTAAAGTTGCCTTATCTTTTCGACCTTGGCTGTCATCCGAACTTTTTTCAAATTGTTGTATTTTGTTTCATAATTCGTCTTAAATAAAACTATTTACAAACTGATTGCAGTAGACGCACGAGTCGTAAGACGAGTCGAGTTGGAATTTTTTAGCCAACGTGCCTTAAAAATCAGCATAAAGCTAAAAATCTCAATACAGAGGGAAAAAGCTCGCATGAACACAATTTTCCCTCAAAGTGATACGCTGTTTGGCGCAATATTAGTAACGACAATTCGTCTTCTTCCGGTCAAAGTATCACAAGCGTCATGCGACGTTTTAAAATTTCCACCGTCATTTTATTTTTTACAGAGAAATTGTTCAACGAAGCAGTCCGAAAATTTCACTGAATTTTCTTTGCACTGCCGATAAAATTCAGTGCAATTTTCTAACAGTTTTAACCAATAGTTTCTCTGTGAAAAAAATAAAATCGCTGCGGAAATTTTGAAACGTCGCATGGCGCTTGTGATACTTTGACCGGAAGGTGACGAATTCTGTACTGAGATTTTCAGCTTTATACTGATTTTCAACTCACGGTGGCTAAAAATGTTCAACTTACTCTCGTTCAACTATTTACTCGATCTTAAAATTTTTGTAACGGTACATCTACTTATTCAAAACCAATCCGTCTCCATCATACTCCTTCAATATTCCTCCCCCGGTTACGATTTTGCATCCGAAGTTCCCGCGCAATCAACGCTGATCCGGCCATGATTGCAGGCATCGGTTCCTCCACGTGGGAGCTTATTCATTCCCAATCAAACGTCGGGCGTTCGAGTCTGACATGACGCATTCCTTTTTCAATCTCCCGGGCAGAAGATTGCACTCGCGCGATTTTGCAGAAGACGCGTGGGTCGCGAAAAAAGGAGCATCCGCCTGGCGTTTAATTCGCCGCTCGTCAAAGTCGATGGAAACGCGAGTCGCTTTTCACGTGACTAAATTTCCGCTCGGAATTGAATAACGCGATTCAGTCTTGGCTCCGGTCAACTGGCACTCGTGATTCCTCCGTCTGCTCCGTTCCTCTGATCTTAGACTCTGATATCGAGGCGGCGCTCCCGCCGGGTCCATATTGCCAATTTGAGGAAAATTCGTCCCCGAAAACGGCCATCCCTGCTAAAAATGGGGAGTACAGATGAGCAGAAAATCAAAGTCATATGAATAGAATTTCAATTCATATGAATAGAATTTCAACTCATATGAATAGAATTTCAACTTATATGTATGAAAAGAATTTAAGGTGATTCGATGGACGCCATATTTTGTGTCAGAACGGCATGCGATATATCGCATCAATTGGTTCCATATTTTCAGCTACTCGTCATTTTTCTCCTATTTTGAGATCGCAATTCTGTTGTCAGGAGTCTAAAGCACTCACTTACCAATTTTAACAAAGAAATTCAACGTAATAAAGGCGTGATTTTTTCAGAGAGAAAATATCGCATTCGATACTGATATCGAAACTGCACTCGAATGCGGTATTTTCTCTCTGAAAAAACCACGCCTTTAGTACGTTGAATTTCTTTGTTAAAATTGGTAAGTGAGTGCTTTAGACTCCTGACAACAGAATTGCGATTTCAAAATAGGAGAAAAATGACGAGTAGCTGAAAATATGGAACCAATTGATGCGATATATCGCATGCCGTTCTGATACAAAATATGGCGTCCATCGAATCACCTTAACTCATATGAGCAGAATTTCTCTATTTACTTTTCACCGACTCACATGACTAGAGATTCCAACTCCGATATCTCAGAAACTAGTCACCGCATCAAAAAAATTATAAGAACAAGATGTTCTTATTTTTCAAATTTACATTCTTTGTCTGTGTCTCCTGGTCAAAAACACCACTTCTGAAAAATGAAAAAAATTGAATTCATATGAGTTGAACTTTTTTACTCTTATGAGTAGAATACTCTAGTGATACGAGTAGGATCTCTACTCATATAAGAAGGAAATTCTACTCATGTGAGTCGGCGAATTCTAAATAGCCTACTCATCATTTTTAGCAGGGATTTGCAAACAGTAGCATGGAAAAAAAATTCTCAGAGTCATTGGATATCTATTTGAGCCAACCGGAGTTCCAATAGAGTTTAATGTATATATTTCAGGCAATCAGGAATCTCCGACAATTTGCAGGTAGCTTGTATGTTAACTTGTCAAATTTCAATAATTTCCATCGGGAAGCGAAGGGTTCATCGGTGAAGATCTTTAAAAATATGACCTCAGATCATAGCCCTTTCAGATTTTGGAGATACTCTCCGCTTTCCCGGGCAGTTAGTTTAGTTGCCTATCCGAATCAACTCCAAGTAAGGACAGTTATTTCAATACACGCACGTTTTCGTGTTCCACCTGATACTATGGGTTTAAGAAAAAAAAAACGTATTTTCTAAATTCAAGCAGAATGATTAGTACTTTTCATTCGTTTCTTTACTTTTTAATTTGTGTATTTTTCTATTTTACACACATACATTGCTATTTGCCGGCAATATCTTATCACCTGCGACATATGTATAGAAATATTGGAATAGTTTAATCATTTTTTAATTACCAAATTTATTTGGACTCTGATTCCAACGACGAGAATCCCATTCGCACAACGGGGAGTTCCAGTTGTCGCAAATAGAAATCCGTTAATGAAATTACAACAGGAAACTGTAAGCAACGTATAAGCAGGGTAAAAATTAACCTTCAAATATTTTTCTTTATTAAAATCTCACGGAGAACCTGTTAAACATGCTGAACCCGTCCAAAATCATGTAACAGCGCGCACTTACGAAAACCATACTTAAGGCACCATTAATTTCCAAGGCCGTATAGGTATGTTTACTCCTTCTATAGACACGGAACTGTTCTTCGAAATGCAATGCTCTTTTATACACCGTTTTCCTTAGCGGACCTATTTATGCATGTAGGGGAATCAAGAAGGCGGCTCTCTAATCTAATTGAACTTTGAGTGGTTTTTGTAAAGTCCCTCTGTCACCCTTTCCTTTTCGCTCACGTACTGCACTGGAAAAAAAAAAACACATTGGATCTAGAGTCCAGACTCTTGAAAACATTGACAAGAAAACATACTCTTCATTCAATCGGATTTTTGCTTGAATCAAAACGAAATCCGCTTAAATTAAGAGGCTTGGTTCTTGATTTAAGCTAGATTCTGATTGAATCAAGAGTACTTTTTCTTGTCGATGTTTTTAAGAGTCTGGACTCTAGATCCAATGTGTTTTTTTTTCCAGTGTGATTTTTTGGTGAAATACCATTATTGGCGAAATACCATTAGGAGAACCTTTCCTTTGAGCTCAACTCATGATGTTCGCTGCGGGCCCGTTTTACGCAGCTTCCTCAGAAATCGTCGCAACTCATATGAAATTCGGCAACATCACAATGCTTGAACTTCAAAGACGAATGACTCAAGCACGGCTTCGCTGTGAAATGTTACTTGAGCAGCTTACGTTTGTCTAATGTAAAAGCGGTTCCGTGAAAAAAGTCCTTTCTCAAAGGCTTTCCTGTCTCGAAGTCGGATTTTGGACGAGTTTTAACCATTTTTGGTGTATTCAATCCTCAAATGTTAGAGTTTTTGCATGAAAGTCAACTACCAACAGAGTGAGATCCTGTATTTCAAGATGTTGTTTTCATCTTCCCTCTGGACCGGCTAACACGGAAAAAAGAGGTATAGGAGCATTGAAAAAAAAGATGGGTCGAATTTACCATTCCTTCACGCTACATTTTACACAGCGTGAATTAAAAGTCAATTCTGCCAGAGGAATGGTTACCTGTACCAGTATATAGTAACGTTAACCTTTCTCCTGGCAGAATTGACTCTGAATAATTGACGCTGTGTGAAATAGAGCGTGGCGGAATGGTAAATTCTACCAATCTTTTTTTTTTTCACTGTGTTAAGTCTAAATTTGGACATTTCCAATTAATTAAGATGGTTACTTCCCAAATGTTGCGATTATACCAAAATTAATTGGAAATGTCCGTGTCATCCAACGAATTAGGGTGGTACCACAATTTTAGGGAATAACTGCTGACACTTTTTTCCGTGAAATTGACCTAGGGGTCAGCTTGTTTCACTGTATGTCAGTAATATTGGCCTCGGGTGAAAATCTCGGTAGTGCCGATACAATATTCCAAGAAATAGACGTATGTATCTCCAGAAACACGTGGATCGTATTCGATACATCAAACGGGTGAGATTGCATCGATATAGATCGGTTCAAAACATAAACATTGCCTCAAAAGTCAGTTGAGTGATGTGACGGAACGGGATTTCTTGTGATAGATTTTTGATTCGCATGAGTACTAATTGGTCAAGAGGAGTGAAGTCCCTAAGAAATTTCTCATTTTCAGATTTTCTGACAAATATCCTACAATTTTGGTCGAGGTTATGTCCTATTGTTTTGAACCGAACGATCCGTCGAACCACTATCGAATATGATCCATTCCGCTCGACCTTACACTGGAAAAAAAACACATTGGATCTAGAGTCCAGACTCTTAGAAACATCGACAAGAAAATATACTCTTGATTCAATCGGATTTTTGCTTAAATGAAGAACCAAGCCTCTTAGTTTGAGCGGATTTCCTTTTGATTTAAGCTTAAATCTGATTGAATCAAGGGTATTTTTTCTTGTCGATGTTTTTAAGAGTCTGGACTCTAGAGATTAGAGATGCTTGTAGGTTCCCAACGCCCAACGGAGTATAAGCCAATGAGCCAACAGGGATAAACTCCTTTCTGCTGCAATGGGACTTTCTTGCTGATTCTAGAATCGTATATTAGTGTACGACCAACCCACATCCAGCGGTTGCAACTTTGAACTTTAACATCCAAAATTTCAAAAACCACGTAATGTCAACGATAATCACACGCAGATACGCGGTTGTTGTCCAGCACCACGACATAAAGAGGTGGATTTTGATGACCTAACGGGACTGCCATCCGACCTCAGTGAGAATAATCGTCACGAAACATCTCTCTCATCGCTTCTTTGATGCAGCGACGTGTCTTCATTTCCACGTGAGCCACGGAAAGCGAGGAGTTATACAGTGGCGTGGTGTGCTTTGCGATCGATCGATATTTCCCCATTTGAAGCTGTGGTAAATAATCGATTATTAAGGTGTTCGCTGCGAACATCCTGTTTATCGATACTTTTCCATAGGTTTAAATGGACGATCAATCGATATATCGCAAAGCACGCCACGCCACTGGAGTTATATGGACAACAGGGCCCATCTCTAAACGAGGTTACGCCCTTATGTCGGAGGAACATCTCTCTGAGAGGGCGTTTCGGTGGGTCGCGCACCTCGATCGAGCTTCAATAATTACTCGCCGGTTGCGTCGGGCCGGAGCACAGTGGGCCGAGTCAATAGGAGATGTCGGACAAAATTTGGAAACTTTAAACGCTTATAACTGCGTTTATACAGAATTTTGAGGTTCTAAAAGTGGTTCCTTTGGTTTCCTCGTGAGGTTTCCTGCTGCAAGCAACCTTTGAAATTTAAAATTTTATGAAATAAGCCTCAATATTTGGAGTTTTAGTAGAAAATGTCATGTCCGACCTCTGTAATAGAGAATTCGCAGGTGTCTGAAATTTGATGAATTTCTTGTTAAGTGGAAAAAACTGAGTGAACTGAACACGAGGATACTCTTAGTTCATGAATTGAACAATTATTGGAGAAGTTATGACAAAATGATCTATCTGCTAAAATACATGTGTTTAAAAGGGAAATAACGCCAGATGACTCACTAGGAGGTGAATTTTCTCACTTGTAAGCCCTGGAAAGACGATCAAATTCCGAACCAATTCCGATCAAAGTAGACATGCTGATGACTGGTGGTCACCATCTACCATCAAATTTTGACGTGTCGCACTTTTTTTCAAAGTAAGATCAGAACGGAGTGCCACCATTCATCATTTCCTGCCACAGGAAAACATTTCTGCCAAGTTTTCATTTTAAAATGAAGCAAATTAATGAGTTTAAGACTGATGACTCCCGACACTTTGATGCTACTTTGATCGGAATTGGTTCGGGAATTTAATCGTCTATCCAGGGCTTTAAATCTATTTTTATACCATTTCCCGTATCAGAAACAAATTTTAAAAAATACTGTGAAATTAGCTCTTTAAGCACTTTCAGACGAAGCAATGAAAAATTTGCATGCAAATTCTCCGTCGACTCGGTCCACTGTGTGGAGTCGAAAATTTGCAGGTTCTGACGACAAGGAACAATATTTCAATCGAGTGAATTTCCATTATTCAAGGCACGCTCGCGCTCCGACCCAGCGCAAAGTGGAACGAGTCGACGAGGTAGGTTGCGGTGCTAAGGAAAAACGCCGTATGAGCCTTCAGGCGTTGCCAAATTGCCTTGGATAAAACACGAATTTTCTGCTATACTTATGAACGTTTTTCTTCTAATTTTTAAGATAATTTTGCTCGCGATTTCAACTAAAGACCCTGAAAATTTCTAGGAAAAATATTCATAAATTTCCTCAATAATAAATATTTCATCGAATGGAATTCGATAACTCTCGAATGTTCATACGGCATTTTTCCTTAGCATGGCAGTAGATCGGGCATAATTTGGAAACTGTACTAGCGTGCTGAGGTAAAACGTCGTATGAGCCTTCAGCCGTTGCCAAATCTCTTTTGATAAAATTCGAATACATCGGGGAATTTGTAAAGATTTTTCTTCCATTTTTCAGATAATTTTGTTCGCTTTTTAATCCAACATATCTGAAAATTTCGAGGAAAAATATACCTAACATTCTTCAAAAATAAATATTTTCCAGTTGGAAATTTGGCAACATTAGAATACTCACATGACGTTTTTCCTCACCACGGCAGTGTCAACATTTACATCTTCGGTGAAACGAACGGGTCAGTTGCAGTCATAGAGCCGTGTTTCGGTTGCTCAAGCTTACGGATTAGCAATAATAATAAGGTCTGCCCTAACGCTAATTTCTACTTCCCATATTAACGGAGACATCGCTCGTCGAATAACACGGTGTATGACCGTCATCTACCGGGGTGGTGCATACTATGGTTTCTTCCACAAAGATTTCGTCAGTTGGACGTATTTCTGCCAAACGGAACTATGTGCATTAAGACATGAGCCCTGAGACCCATAAGAATATATGCATAACAGGGCCCATGTCGTAATGCGCATAGTTCCGTTTGGCAGAAATATGTTCAGTTAGGCATGCACACATTTGCACCGGTTGCTTGACGTGAAATGCGGACGAAATCAAGGTGTGCCCTACCGCGATGAATGACGTCATAAGCCGTTTTGATTGATATGATATGTCTTCGTTGATATTGGACATAGAAACTTGAAGTTTGCACAGATCTTATTTAATTTTGCTATTCTGGGAGTACTCGCTCACAGATTAGGGTACCCAGGACCCAGTCCTTTCCTACCACAACTCTCGACCTATAGCATTTATATCCTCATGCACTGTTGTGTGCATGATTTTTTGCAATGCAAAGGAAGGTTTCACCCACATGCATTTCACACAACCCGAGAAAGTTGTAGGAGAGGTCGAGATATGATAGACGCCTCACAGCCCGTGACAAGATATACAAACATAAAAAAATCGAAAAAGTGAGTAACAAGGCTATTATTTCACGATTAAAACCAAAACGTTTCGGCTGAAAACTCAGTTATCCTCAGTTGGATAAATACAAATAAAAATGGTAGAAATCTGAAATAGTATTCTGAATAGTTATTCAGATGTGTCCGTAAGAGCGGTGTTCAATTCTGACTTTCGCAACTTTTCTGAACATCAATATCAAATTATTTTTTGTGCGGAGAATCGTGTGAAAGTCATTTACGTTTCGCTGCGGTGGTTATTGAAAACACTAAAATGCGTGATACAGCTATTTCAAATTCTGAGCCGCTTCTGAGTGGCATCCTCCGAGTTGAAGGCAAACTTGATTTCTAACTCCAGTTTCCAGTTATACAAGCATGACCGCAAGAACGGAGGTCAATTCCAACTTTTGTGAATTTCAACTTGATGGAAACGACTGTAGGTTAAAAGGGTTGTGGGTGAATATTCGTTGGTTGAAAAGTCGTGGGTGAAAATGTGAAGTGAATAGTCCCTTAGGCGGAGAGACTGTGGGTGAATTGTCCTGGGACCGATTTTGCCAATCTGTAACCTTAAACAATCATCCATAATTCTGTGACTAGTGCAACCGGCCCATTGAAAAAGTTTTGAAATAGTCTCATTTGTTTTCTCGTAACATTAACTTTATGGACCATCTCTTGAATTTTTAAATTTGACGAAAAAAACATCTAAATTTGCAATTTTAGTGCAGAAGTTCACGCCCGATCTATCTCACGCCTCGTTCCATTTTACGCCGCGAGGCGCGCTTATACCGCGTGTTACCTGAGGAGTCTGAACTTCGGGACATCCGCTCGCCATTGCGACAGAGCACAAGGGAGAATTTCATGAGCCGCAGTGCGCCGTCCGCAGCGCGCATGGCGCATCATTATCACACTTTATCCAGCGTTGAGAGTTCACTGATTACTTCACACGACCAGTGTCTAATTTTAAAAGTCTATTAAAAAAAAAAAATTAAAAAAAAAAATTAAAAAAAAAAAAAATTACACGATACACAAGTTTCTGCACCAGGGAGCTCTCCCCACAAGAAATCGTTCAACACCCGCCCGCCGGGAGAGCCGCGGCGTGCTGCCAGCTCGAGACGCGCACTAACGCCTACAAACCTAAGGGGATACTTCACGCATTGCGCAATGTTTGAAGTATCCCCTTAGGTTTGTAGGCGTCGTCGGTGCGCGTTTCAAGCTGGCAAGCACGCCGCGTCGCAGCGTGCCATAAACTTGCCCCTTATGAATAGGTCAAGGTGTTAAAGTGTAGGCAACTTGACACCGAATTCGAAATTAGCAACTCAAAAAACGTCAGCCACAAAACTTACGTGATCTTTCAGTCGTTATCCGTCTTATTTCGACGTCGATTTATTACAATATTATCGGATAAAAAATTGCGATTTCATCGCGTAAATTTGCAATAAAATCGCTATTCTATCGATTGCGTTATGCAATTAATTGCAATATAATCGAATAAGAAATCGTGAAAAATTGAGATCAAATTTCAATTTTATCGAGCGCAATTTTTCAGACATAAAATTGCGACAAGAATGAGGATAAAAGCTCAGGTGTTGATGATCGTAACGATTTTATCGCCAAAAAATCTTTAAAAAATCGCATCTTAATTTCAAAATACCGAGATTTTTCCGTTGGAAAATGCAACAAGGTATCGTCCGCAAAAAAAAACACTTAGACTACCCTAAAAAGTGTTACCAACCTCGCGATAGACCGCGAGGGTGCGCAAAATTTTACGGAGTTGGCAACAGGCGTGTCCCAAGATTGCGTCGATTGAATTTCGTCCCAAGGAGCGCCCGAGAGAGACGGACGGAGGAGGAGGAAGAGCAAGAGGTGAGGAGGACGAGCAAGAGGCGAGGACGAAGCACGCGGAAGCGGAGGAGAAAGATTGATTCGAGTTTAATTTAATTAATTTTAAAAGGGCATATTAGAGCCCGCGACTACCTTCCCCGGCAGTTACAGTAATTAAACAGGGACGGAGTCGCCTTTGACGGGAGTGCGACTCAAATTAGTTTGTCGATGTTTTTTCCGCGAGTAATCAATTTTAAAAATGATTTCGGAACAATTTGTATCGAACGGAAATAAGACGCCGGGCCGCGCTCGCGCGGGAACAATGAGGTCCCGCCGATGTTGCCAAATCTTACGCGAAAACCCGGAATTCTCTCGGCGATCCAGGTGAAATATTAGGCAGTTTAACAGCGGAGCTAATAAAGTTTCCTACCTTCGAATCGAGGCCTTTGTTCTGAGCAAGAAAGCTGAAAATGGGAAACTTTATAATCAGGATGCCGGGAGGTCGGAAGGGGGGGGGGGCAATAAATCCAAGACGCCGGGGAGGACTGACTTGCCGGGCGGGTTGCCTGTGGAACCGTGGAAGGCGCAATGGCCTCGTTTGAATAGGTGCCCGGTTGGGAACAAAGACAGGATCCGGTCTGATTAGGCAGGGACTGTCGCAAACGCCGCCGTGCTAAGGAAAAACGACGTAAGTGCCTTCAGGCTTTGCCAAATCTCCTATGACAAATTAAAAATTTTCAGGCAAATTTGTAGATATGTTTTATCAGATTTTTCAGGGAATTTCGTTCGTAATATCACCTGGAGTGTCTAAAATTTTCAAGGAAAAATATTCCAAATTTTGTTCAAAAGTAAATATTATTTGAAAGGAAATTTGGCAACATTTGAATGCCCATACGGTGTTTTTCCTCAGCGCAGCCGAACGGTGGAGTGGAGATTTAGCTGCCGTTGTGGTCGGTAAGTTTAAGGCTTACGGCGAGTCCACCCTGTTAGTCATAGGAATAATCCGCCCTGATAAAATCTGACTTCGAAATTAGAGGTTATTTTATTACTTCGAAAACTATGCTTAAAGGTTATCCCTCGGGGTTCCATCAGCGCAAGATAAGTGAAACGAAGCTATGCTTTCCCTCTATGCAAGCACTTCAAATCGACAAAACGCTCCGTTCCGATTGTTTCGTCTTAGCCTTTGAGGAAAATTTGAAACTCGGGAGGATTGCACCAATGAGAGTCTAATATGAAAATATCGATTTTCATACTCGGCTCTCATTGGTCCAAACATTCCTGATTAAGGGCAGATGGGTCAATAAGAATCGAATATAAATGAAAACGCGACTCGGGGGTCTAAGAGATGGAAAGACAAAAAGTATTGGGAAAAAGACCCAAAATAGGAAATACGCTCGTACAAAGTAGGTGTCTACAAGATGGAAACATTGCCAAGAAAAGTCTATGTACGGTGCTTTTATAGTTTTGATGACGCCAAGGAGGCGTAGCCATGATAATCGAAAGAACCATCAGGAATTACGATCTCTCTGAACCAATAAGAAAGAGGGTTTAGAGGGAAATTATCGAAGTGAACAAAAAACTGATTGTAATTAGAAGAGATTGATTGTAATTAGAATTAGAAGTATAAAAATATGCAATATCATACGTTAAATGCGTTATATCAAACAAATAGACCATAATTTAACATTTTCTATTGCTTCCCTGTTGCAGGTAATTTATGGTCAATTTCCTTGTCCCGCAAACATCTCAAATCTTGAGGACTTAACTTTCACTCGTCGTAAGTGCGACTTCGTGCTTTTTTATCATTCGTTTTTCATGAGCAGGAATCTTCTGTTTAAAACATGATGTATGACCAGGGCCGGATTTATCTACTTGCCGCCTGTATTTTGCCGCCCCTTCTCATTCGTTTTGAAACATCAAGTCAACGTGCCGGAAGAGGAGGGGTGCATAAGACGCGTTTACTCGTGTTGGGCACATTTTTTGTGAAAGTTCTGTCAACACTAGCAAAATTTTACGGAACTTTACGCAAAAATTAAGTTCCGTAAACCTATCTCTGTGTGGACAAGGCCTTTCATTCATAAGAAATTAACAAAAAATTATGAAAGAATAAACATGAATGTGGTTTAGTGATTTTAATTTCTGCCACCGCGCCAACAGCACTGTGTTTGGCGCAGTGCGTGAAGTATCCCTACAGTATTGTAGGCGCCATGCGTTTTACGCCGACCGCTGCTGATCGCACTACGTTTGACGCA
This sequence comes from Bemisia tabaci, assembly GCF_001854935.1. Taxonomy (NCBI): domain Eukaryota; kingdom Metazoa; phylum Arthropoda; class Insecta; order Hemiptera; family Aleyrodidae; genus Bemisia; species Bemisia tabaci. The sequence continues at coordinate 959,683 of NW_017548866.1, read as the reverse complement.
ATGCGTGAAGTATTCATGGAGTCTTGTAGGCGCTAATATGTTTTTCATGCTGACCGGCGCGGCGCGCCGAGGCGAGGGCTTCTCCTTTTTTTCATGTCAAGTCCTCGTTGCTCTCTGCGCCGCGCCGCTCCAGGCCAAATTGCGTGTTTGGTTTCCCTCTCAACTAGACTAATGAAAGGCGCTGTCTCTTGTATCACCGAAAGACGAACACATTAGAAATTACTATACTTTAAATCTCAGGAAATGAGATATTTTTTCGCCTTTTCTCGTTTGTAATTTTATTTTTAATCAGATTTTTTTCTTGATACCTACATTAGAAAAAAATTACAGCATTTGCCGCCATAGGCCGCGGCACATGTCAGCCCCTAAATCCGGTCCTGTATTTCGATGCATGATTTCTTCCCCCTTAGACCCGTCAAACAAAGATGAATAAAAATTTGAAGGCAGAAAGAGCGGGGCGCCCGCCCCTCATCCCAATTCTGGTTGGCCCTCTCCAAAAAATGTCAAGGGCCCAATACCTAGTAACTAGTTTTAAAATTAAAGGCATAGGAAATGTAATGAATATGAGCTCCATCCTAATATAATCGATCGAACATGTCAGAAGATGAACATTTCTCGCAAAGAGAACGGCTTCCGTTTCTCTTCAGCAAACGATTAAGAAACGTGGAATTTAGTTCAACTACATCCAGTTGCGGCCTCTCATTTCAGCGAGATCCCGAAATGATACTGATACGCAATACTTATTTGTATGAGAGATAAATAGAGTTTAATTGAATTAAAGACCACTGCAAGGTACGATATTTTTTAAAAACCCATCAGCCAAATTTCTGTTCTCTGTAATACAATTATTTTATTCCATTTCTTTTGTCATTTGGAACGGCTTAAAATTTCTCTCGAGACGTCTAAATGTTCAAACATTTTCGCC
>NW_017548866.1:830542-958735 GCF_001854935.1 Bemisia tabaci | reverse complement strand
CACGTCCCTCCCCCCCCCCCAAACACTCGGACCAGCTCGGTTCAAAACATCCTTCAAACATTTCTGAATGCGCAATTTTCTGCCAACTACCAGCGTTGCCAGTTCGTCTAAAGTTCCTAACATTTTTCCAAAATGAGCCTTCTCACACTGAAAAAAATGAGTTAGCGTCAGATGACTAAAAATGGTTTCTATACACTAACTCAAAGTGTGTGATTTGGACACACATGATTTTTGGTTTCTGTACACTAACCACTATTAGTGCTGGGAACTAATTCCGCTACTCTAATTCGCATTCGGTAGGGTTGGGTCAACCTAACCTCAAAACTGAGAGAGGAGAAAACGGCTTAGCGAATGATAACTGGACAATACTTTCAGGAAAAGAAGATTTCTTAAAAGATGAGAGGTAAAAATCAACTGACCGGTTCCAAATGAACGACAGAGGAAAGGAATATCCCATAGGTACGTGCAAGTAGACAGAATTATCCTTTAGAGAGACACACACTCACACATGAAACGGTAGCGAATGTTCACACTGAATAAACATATCTCGTCCGAACACTTGAGATATTCTTTTGAAATTACGGGAGAACACGAACCATAGAAGTAAGCAGTAAGTTCACAGGTTTTCGTAAAATATAAACTGAACGCGGAACGCTTTCATCGCAATTTAATACAGAAGATTGACGACTCCAACGAATATCATGCTTGTTTACGTTTTGAATCGAACAGACGATTTCTAACCTTAACAGGTTTATTTATGTTGCTTTCGAACGTTTTCAAGAAAGAGAGGACACTATAAATCATACCGGGAGTATTTAAATTGTCAAACGAGCCCGAAATTTCACATTTTAATTGATTTTCACGAGCTGACGCGATTGAGGCTGTTGTACCGACGCCACTTTTTCGAAACTAAATAAATGTAACGGACAATGTGGCAGTTAGCGTTGAGGGCGAATTAGTTTGACCCGAAGGTGAATTTGTCTTACCACAGCGCTAATTTTACAGCTAGTGCTGTTTTCCAATTCTGGTTCGCGCTCTAGTAAAGTGAAGTCAGCGTATGAAGCGAATTGATTGGTGCTTCAGTACAATAAATTAGTTCTGAAGCCTAATTTTGATTCTACTTGGCGAGAACTTACCAAATTAGTTCTCAACGCTAACTACTTTTTTTTCAGTGCAGGGGAATAAATATGTATGTGAATGAGGTCGACAACATGGGATCCGTGTCAAGGGTCACCTCGGGGTCAGGACCGGGAAGTTATGAAACATAGCTAATGATGAAACGGAGGATCACGTAGATGGTGGCCGGAAAATAAATAGAATTATCTGAGTGAGAAAATAGCGGTGGTCCAGCGGCCTTCCGCGGAAACAAATGACGCTTTTCCGGAGACCCGCAGAGTACGCGTCGAACATCGCGGCACAGCTCTCCTCTGTTGTCACGTGTCGTTGAGTTCTGTCACGTTTTTGCACATTTCGTCACGTTTCGTCACGTTTTTCCATGTGTTGTCTCGTTTCGTCTCGTTTTTCTCGTTTTGTCACGTTTTGTCACGTTTTGTCAAGTGAGGCACAAACCAATGCCGAGGTGTGAATGGTCGACTATTGTCGATGTTTCCCCATTTGAAACGACACTGGAAAAAAAACAAATTGGATCTAGAGTCGAAACTCTTAAAAACATCAACAAGAAAAAATACTCTTGATTCAATCGGATTTTTGCTTAATTCAAGAACCAAGCCTCTTAATTTGAGCGGATTTCCTTTTGATTTCAGCTTAAATCTGATTGAATGAAGAGTATTTTTTCTTGTCAATGTTCTCAAGAGTCCGGACTCTAGATCCAATGTGTTTTTTTCCCCAGTGTGGTAAAGAAGCGATTATCAAGGCGTTCCTGCTGGACACCCTGTATATCTGTCGCAGGCAATTGGCAATCGCCGGCAATTTAAAAGCCAGTGGTGGATAAGTATAGACAATCAAAAAATTCAAAAAAATTCAAAAATAAAAGAACAAGATTAGAGCGCTAATTATGTTGCCTATGTGAATATACACTTTTCCACCCTTAAAAACATGGCAGAAATATACACACTCAGAAGAGCGTGCAGTGAACTCCGTGACATTAGTTGGGTTGAGATCGGACAGGCAACTAAACTAACATCGTGTCAAAGCGTAGAGTATCACAAAAAATGCCGAGCTCATACTTTCGAAGACCATAACCCTTAAAAATCGCATTATGCTTATGCGCATTATTGCGATTTATTGAAACAACGTGTGAACCGCGTTAAAATTTTGAATAAGCGGAGTTAAAAGCATTTAAAGTTTCCAAATTTTGTCTGCCCCCCCCCCTATTGACTCAATCCACTGTGTCTGAACAGCCTGAAATTTATCGTTAGTCCGACGTAAGGGCGTAATTTTCGATGTAAATTTCCACGTGTGTCCTGTCTCACATATAACTCCATGTTTTCGGGGGCTCGTATGTAAATACAGGTACGCTATTGCGTCACAGGAGCGACGAATCAAGACTCTCAAACCCATGAAATCAATTATTGCGTTTAATTTAGACTGAATCCAAACAACAACACGAGCTCGCTCACCGTTACGACTAGAAATAATACGATAGCCCACGAATACTCGACGCCTGCCCGTGACGTAAGTTTACATCACTCCGTGTATGATTTTGAGAAAGATTATCAGAACATTCCCAGATTACTTTCCTTTTTTGTCAAAGCAGCGCCGTCTAAACCGTGGGCGAAACACCGTGTGTCGGAACTGCAAACCTCACACAATAACGAAGAAAATAACATATTCTAGAATGTCCCCAACGCAAGAGTGCTTTCCCGACGCACGAGGTGGGGTCCCGAAGTAATAAGCCGAAACGTCACTTGCAACATTTACGACTCAACCCTCCGCGCGTTCCCCAATCCCCGCGCCTTAAGAGTGTACACTTTTGTAGTTCCGGTTTCGGGAGGAAAAATGCTGTTGGGAATGGCGAGGCGTGCAGAATGCAAAAAGGGACAATCGCGAATAGGAACGCGGGGCCCCGTGGGGCGGAGGGTGGGGGAAGGAGTCTCGAAGAGGAGAGACCGCGGGAGACGGGTGGGAGGGAGAGGGACGCAAATCAACAATCAATTTAAGAAAATATGTGAGGGAAAGCGTTTCTATTGAACTATTGAATTTCCACGAACGATGCGACGCGACGCTGTGACGCTGAGACTCGCCACAGTGGGCAAAGAACTGAACTTTCGTGCAAAATGTTTCTTCTTCTTATTCTTCTTCTTCCTCTTCCCCTTCTTCTTCCCCTTTTTTCCTCCCCATTATTCTTCTACGAACGACCTGGGCATAACCCTGTTCGTCAAGCCATCTAGTATCGCACATTAAATCATTTCAATATTATGAATTCCAAAAATCGTTAAAAATAAAGGACTCGTCAAATCAATGAAAAACAGCAATAATAATATATTCAATCATCCTCAGAAGAAGAAATCCAGCTCTGTGCTCATCTCTTAGGCGGTCGTCCAAGTAATCTTTTGCCTTGGAGTTGAAATTTTTAGACGTAGGATAGAAAAAGAATAGTTGAGGACATCTTTAGTAAAAGAGTCTACAATGCTTGAAATACGGTTAAGATCATGCATTTTTACTAACCATCTGCAGACAAACTAATCATTTTAAAGTCAAAATACACAGAGGACTGATAAAGAATCCAAAACTTATTTTGGAAAAAATTAGCAAAGCTTCTGGATAAGTCAGTAACAGAAACCATAAGAGTTAAGTCGCATGAACTTATCAGCATTAGAAGTCTTGTATCGAGGATTTCCTCGCTTGTGGGAATTTTTTCAGTAGATCTTATTACTTTTTTGCTTACTTCTCTGATATACCACTTGCCAAAATCCTATGTTGGTGACTGGTACTCATACAGAAGTGCAATAATAATATGACTTAATTTTGTAATTAGGAAATACGATTTGTAGCTCATCCGAAAAAACACTTATGGAAGTCGCGACCCTGATGGTACATGCGTTGTTTCTAAACTGAGCCAGAAAGTATTTTTCGTAAGTACAAAATGGAGTATAGTTAGCAGTGTCCAAAAACCAAGTTTCTTTTCAAAAATTCTCAACAATGAGCTTATCGGCTTATCATGCTCTCAGTTTGATGGGTTAATCATTTTCAAAAAGTAAAAATTCCTAATTTTTAACTCAGAAGCCGTGTGCAGTTATTATTTTGATATTAAATGGCAGACATTCGAAAGCTTTGCTAATATCCGATCAAATTGATTCACTTACCGCTGAGAGCCTCCGTTGACCGAGACCATTTTGTTGACCGTAAGGGCGCATCTCAGCTGTCCACTGTCCGCTGCACATTGCCAGAATCCCATCGGCCGAGACCGTCATTAGATTTCCACATGAACCCTGGTAAGCGTGGAGTCAAATAGAGAACAGGGCTCACGTAGATATTGAGATACGTCCTTCGTCGGAGGAGCGACGATAAGAACAAAAACAACACACAATACGGGTAAATATTTATCTTCAATCGCTCGTCGTCTTCTCCGGGCATTTACTGTTTGCCGAAGCCAATCCGGGATGAATTAGCGGAATCATCGGTCGGCAATGACTGGATTTCATTGGGTGATTCGGATCTCAGCCCCCGGCGGACGGTCTTGATTGGCCCGCGGGAGATGGAGACGCGGATGCGGCTCCCACCGAGAACGAGACGTTTCCGCTTCGGGGAAACGTCGAAACCGGGTCAGTTGCAACCTGCGTATGTCACGAACACGCGTATCGTCTTTTGATTATGGGAAGGATATCGCATCGGTCCGATCGTCTGGTTCTCATGCTGTGCCGCGGAGATTAATCTGCGATGCACCGGTTTCATTTCGCACCGGGATGCACTTGCACTATCGCTTCACTCAAAAACATGCACAGTTAAAAAGCTCCGTGTTTATCTGCCGTGATAACGAAGAGAGCCAACACAATTATTCGAAAACGAGTTCAAACAACAAAATTCGTCTCAATTGCATGAAAACGAGACATATTTGAAAAATCCAAAAGTGTGCAAAAATGACGGAATTTTAGACAAAACGGCCGTAAAAAACGTGATTCCTCCAGAGAGCCAATAAAAACAGTGCTTTTGAGTAAAATGCCGCCCTTTTCTGCCCACTTCTAACCTTGAAAAGTGTTTAGGTATAGTGGAGAGGAAAAGACTGATTCTACCAGTTGAATGAGAAAGTTCAAATTTTTCAACAAGGTTTTCTTTAAAAAATTGGGGGAGATTCATGAAAGAAGCACCGTAACGCCCATAGTCGCATTATTCCAGTATTCACGGTGTGTGCGTACCCATACTCCTAAATTTTATTTGCATTGCAACTTAAAGAGAAACATTTTTGAGGAAAAAGTCACGAAAAGTTTTGCACGAGCTTCTATCGATTTTCCTATTTTAAAGTAAAAACTAATTTTCGGGTAACCCAGCGAGTTTCTATTTTGTTCCCGCTTTTAAGAAAATGGTAAAAGTGCGCCCAAAATCGAGTAGGGGCAGTCTGCCAGTTTTGGGTCACCTTACTTCGTCCACCGACCTCGCTATCATATCAGTCCATCGTCGGTCTTTTTTTCATGATGAACCCCAATTTTTTTGCCCGTCTCAACACCGACTCCCGCACTCCACACGTGGAACATGCGACCATGGATTCCAAACGATTTTGTTTGCGATGTGTTTCCATAGACTGCAGACATTTGGATTAAATTTTGCAATGAGGAACCCTTATGCGTGGATCTTCCATAAAAGCACCTCTCTGCATAGGGAAACCAATGGCATTTATGTTTTTTCTAGAATGAGCCAAAATTAGGGGTCCCTATTGCAGTATGGGGCTCATTTAATGCGGACACCGCGTGGTGGGTATTCCAAAGCTTAGCGACGCCTTCTCTAGTGAGTGGTTAAGATGACACCCATAAATAAAGGAGAAGCTAAACTCTGAAACAACTTCAATTAAGTGGGTGTACTGCTTGCAGTATTTTCGATTACATTTTTATTTACTCCCGATATAGACGCTCAGGATTGAACAAAGGTTTTTTCAATTTCTGTTCATTTAATACTGATCATTTCATTTCACTTCATATTATTTAGCTTTAACTATTCTTAAGTTTTTTTTTATGTTCTTTTTCGGAAATTGATGAATAATTGCAGAAATGTTTCTTTTCATCAGTAAAACACGGGTTTACCATATCAAGCACCGGTTTACTGTACAAAACACCGTCTTACTATAAAAAATACCGTTTCACGATATGAAATATAGATTTACTAATTGAAAAATGGTTTTGACATGTAAAACACGTTTTTCCTACGTCAGACTTTGAGGCAGTAAGAATTGGAAGAAAATGTTTACCGTATCCCCTCCCGCATCGGATGTAAAAACAAAAACAAAGAAAAAACACTATGAGAAATTATTATTTTAGAGATTTTCTGGTTAACGTATTTCCACGAAACGTTCCGCGAGGACACGTGAAAAAGTGATCTAGGAAAATGCCTTTTTTCTTGTATGTGAATTATGAGTTTCTTCAAAATAATCGCACTCATAGCCTAAGCATTAGCCATTGCGGGTTATATGGTAAAATTTTGCCGGTGCCAACGTATGATACACACAGTAAATTGTAATGATTGCTGACTTTTACAGAGTTTATTTTTATTACAGTGCATTCATTATTTTTACAGAGAAACAGCAAGCCTCAATATTACATAATCACGACCGATTATCAAGCATTTTGGTTGAAAGGGCTTGCGGTTTGTTAAATTTTGATAGTCTAATAAGGGAGAAGGACCCTCTTCAAGGGATAAAAATTGAGCTGTGGACGGGATGGCATAGGGTGGCAACCCCGCGCCCAGTCGTCTGCGACAAGGAAAAATGGTTGGGGTTCACGGGCTGAACTTAAATCGAGAGCGATTCTGAGAAGAGAATTCGAGATAAAAGCTCGACATGTATCTTTATTACTTTCCCCTGGCCTTCGCTTCGGCCGCCGTCGCACCAGAGGGCAGCACCCTCGCCAAACTACGTGACAAAGTCTATTTTATGCATGTCGTCTCGCTGCGCTGCTAAATTCAGGACAACGCCGAACAAAAGTTCCTGTGGGGCTGACAGCTGTGCACCGTATACCTTTAAAAATTATGGACCTTATGGACTTACTTAAATACTCAGAGAGAAAATAACCGGAACACTCGCCCCGACATGCATGTTTCCACGGTACACAATTTTAGTGTTATTTGGACGTATTAAGCCAAAAACAGCTTAATTACATTGGACGCTGTCTAATTTCTTTTTATAATTAGCTTTTTTTACAAGAAAACTAAGCAACTTTGAAATTTTAAACTTTGTGAGTGTATCCTGTATAAATCATGGAAAATTCACAAAACATTTAAAGCGTTGTGTTGTTTCAATTTCTGTCAAAAAGCTGAAACATGACAGGAAATCAGGCAGCATGAAATGCAGAGAGGCAAATACTGGTTGAATTAGTTCATTTTTTCTCGTTTTGGCCTGTAATTTCGTCAGAATTTAGATCTGTCAGTGAAGACGTTATCCACGATAATATTGAAGTTTTTAAAACGGAAAATCGATAGCTAAAGCTCGATCACTGCTTAGCAAGATACCTGGAAACAATAAACTTATATCACCCTTTCTGAATTCATCAATATTATCCTGTGAAGGCAGCAATATATGCCAGATTGTTGAGATTATGTGCGTATCAAGAAATTCACCATGTATCGAGTTCATGTGCAAAATTTGAATACAACTATTCGTGCTCAAAGGATGTCCGGGTTGCATACACGCAATGTTGAAGGCGTTTTCGTTTCGCTTTTAACAGCAACGCGCCACTCCATTCAAAGTCAATATCCGACCACATTCCAGTCAGAGGGAAAAGAAGAAGAAGCATGCTCATGAAGTCTTAGGAATTTAAGATTTCATCCTTAAAAAAATCAAGTATAATATCATTAATTTCTAAAATTGTGAAATCTTGAGAAAACCAAGATCATTTTTGGGCAATCATGTTTTGATTTAGGATAGAAGCTACAGTCACAGTAGCACTATGTATGATTTGTTTCAAAAAGATTCAGTCAATCAAATTCACCATTCAACGCGGATTATAAACAGCCGTCAATAACCAGGCTCGTTTTTCTAATCATCATCTTTTACTTTTTGAATGAAATTCGAATTATACCAACTTTCCAAACAAAACAGCCGAAAAAATTCGCAGACAGTTAAAAACCTTTCGCTAATTTGTTAACAGTTACTATAGCAACTCAGCTTTGAGTTCACCTCAGAGAGTCAATGCAGAAGTTGATTATATGATGCGAACTTCTGCGAATGAGATGCATCAAAACTTCCATCAGAGATAATCTCGATTTGGGTCTGCCTACATCGGTTGGTGCTGTCGAGTGCAATCGACTGCAAAATCTCGCGTATTTTAAACATATATCGTGAGATACTCATCATTAATTGAGACACTTACTAATTAATTGGTAAAAAGACGTATGAGGCTTCCAATGCTGCTAAACTACTGCAATGTAGTTCTCCGATTTTAAGTAACTTTCCCAACATTTCTGTCATGCATTTTTCACTAAATCTGCTCCGAGGATTTTTTCACAATTATAAGGAAGTAAGAAGACTAAGAATGAATTTCATCTGCCACAAACGCTATAATAATTGAACAATCTCAGCAGCATCGCAAGCCTCATACGCCCTTTCACCGAGGAAGTCCTCAATTTCACAAACCCACAAAAACCGCGCCAACTCTCCGTAATTAGGCAACATTGTATTTAACTCGACCAGTCCCCATCCCTCCAAACCGTATACGCAGTCAGTTACGATTTCATTTATATAAATGAAAATATACTCAACCATCCCGCCCCGCTCCACCATGTCTGCCCTAACTTCGACCATTAACCGACTCAGATTTGATATACGATGTTTAAATGTGTTACGTTCAAGATATATCTCCACTTATCTTGCATCGCTCCCCCTCCCCGTCTATATTTTTCTACGTCGGGCTCAGGCCCCTGTGCCTTTGCTCACAANGGGGGGGGGGGGGGGTTACTGCGGTCGGGGTTTCTTCCCCTATTTTTCTGAAAGTTCTTATTCAATAATTTCCAGTGGCGCGGCGTGAATGATCGATAATCGATATTTCCTTTTTGATGCTATGGCAAAGAGTCGATTATTAATGTCCTCATTGCGAACACCCTGTTTATCGATCCTTATCCATAGGTTTTAATGGCAGATCAATCGATATATCTCAAAGCATGCCACGCCACTATTAATTTCGCGTTTATTTTATTTCAGCTAGCTTAATTGCGGCTGAAAACACGTTTCGGTGTGGCTGTCGGATCCAGTTACTGTTTATTGATTTGGCATCGGTTTTCAATGTGGGAAATATCTTTAGGAAATAGCGCAACCTTTCTTTGGAAGAATCCGAAGTCAACCCTCTTCACGGTGAGACTTGGAAATTACAATAGGGATGTTTTAAAAATGGAACACTGAGAGGGGTCACTCATGAAATAGTAAGTGACGTATTCAGAAAAAAAAATTGAGGTATCATATCATTTATATCGGGCAAATTCTTTTCATATTGGGGACGAGCATTTGTGAGAGGGGGGGGATGGGATATTAAACATTTAAGCTTATTTTCACGCCTCAATATTCGAGTGTCAATTTGATTTGATTTACGATAATGGGTATGAATCTATGATTAACCCCGCAGATTCCTCAAAATTGCCCAAAAAAAATTCCTGAATGATTGGGCGTAAGATTTATTTGATAACAAACCAGGAATAAGGTCAACCTTAACCTTGCGGTCTCTCTCTTGTCAATATATTTTTTTTACATTTTTTTTAAAATAAATTTTAGTAGTTGGTTTAAATGATACAGAAATTAACTTGTGAAGCTCAATATTAAAATTGATATTTTTTTATACTTTTTCGGTCAATGTTTCATTATCATTTGATGTTGCTTGTATTTAATCAAATTTAAATGGTTCATAAAATAAATTACTGTAATGTCACTTAACTCAATAAAGGGGAAGTTAAATTTTTGTACCGAGAGAGGACAACAATTTGGAGTTTAATCTTACGATTTCAAGCCTCTAATAACACGACCGGCGCGGCATTAGCCAAATTGTCTACAAAGCTACGTTCTGTAATATCATTTCTGAATGTTTAATTTTTATTGAAAATTTAACAGATTTTATTTCTTCAAAATATTAAGTATACATGGTATAAATTAATTCATTTATAGTTCTTAGGCATCGGGGTACCAGTTCCACCGAGGACTAACACGAATTTTTAAGAAAAAACTCACCATGACAGGGACATAAATTGGACTGAATTAAACGAAAAGAAACAAAGTCGCATTTTGGGGACAAATGAGAGAGGAGGAGTTCTAAACTTCCTCACCTCAAAAGCTGCACAGTTTCTCTTGTTAAAAACTGAAAAGTCGCGGAAAACATTGCGGAGTAAGGCGTTGAACTTTATCCTCAACTTTTTCGAGTAATGTCAAAGTAACTTCCAATTTTCTACAGCAACAAAGACCGATAGAAAACGGAGTTTTCCTTCAATTCAATGGGTATGCAATTTGAGCGACCCAGAAGTTGATATAGTTGTATGGTGCATTTCACTCTTTCAGCGAGGCAGAAAATGATGATGAAACTTCAAGCCTCTCTTCGATCTTATTGCGACTTAGTTTTTTCGTGAATTCCGGTCCAATTATCACACTTTCTTTTTTTCAGCAGAGGGAACTCTCCGCTGCAATAAAAAGTCTATTGGATCCCGAGTTCAAACTCTTAAAAAATTTGACAAGAAAATGGACCGAGTTAAGCAGAAAGGATCCAACCCACATTTTGGAAAAAATTGAGTTATGAGTGGTTTTGAACTCAACAACTGCTCTACTATCTATCGACAAAAATTCAAAGTTTTTGTTGGAGCAAATTTTGCGGATATTGAACTTGAAGTTTATCTTTCACATTGAGTTTTAGGCAGGAGCCAAACTTAAAACCTCTTTTTCTCGGTTTGCTCCCGATGTGGCTTGGTTCCTTTCTGTTTAACGCCGTCCAAATATACTATTGATTCAGTCGGATATTTGCTTGAATCGAGAGCTAATCCTCTATTATGCGGATTTCCTTTCGTTCCAAGTAAAAATCCGATTGAATCAAGAGTATTTTTTCTTGTCAAATTTTCCAAGAGTCCGGGTCTAAAAGACTTTTTTCCAGCGGTGGAAAAAATAAACAAATCGCTCTCACGTGCGAGTGCAGCACCGATGGAATACAATCCGCCATACGGGCAACATTTCACCATAAACCATCGCTGTCCCTCAGTCTAGACCAAAGATTGCTCCATTCGCACCCCACAGCCATCGATGCCACCTATCGCCGGAAAACCCGCTTTTCCCGTTGGATATTTCTCAACAATTTCAATTTCCCTCGCAATCCGGCAACAGCCTTCAGAAGCGTTTATCGGCGTGCGTTTATCTCTGCTAAATCTCTCTCGACCATTACACCGTGACCGTCACTATCATTTGCTATCAACATCCCCGCTGCGCCCCCCGCCCNACGTCCCCCCCCCTCGCCCCCTTCCGCCCGGGCAGCCCGGGTAGCCACTCGCTGGACTGTTTCACCGATCAACTTTGAGCTTTGCGGACCATTATGCTCGTGTAATACGATTCTTCGCCTCCCAACGTCCGACTCCTTTTCTCGTCTCCTCAAACTTCTTCTCCCGTTGTCTGCTCTTCTTATCGTCCGTTGCCGCGCCACCTAATTTTACAATTTCCACGAGCTGTGCACATTGAGAATGAGGGGCTTGGAGGACAAGGCGCACAAGTGCGGTTTTTGAAAAATTGAGTCATTAGTGATTTCAAGTAAAACTAGTCTCAAAGCATGTTTTGTGAAAAATTCGCTACCAAATTTCAATTTTCAAGTATCAAAAAGTCAGTTTGAACTCTCTTCTCGCCATGAGGATCCATGCAATTCCGAAACTTCAAACACGTATTTCTGGAAAGAGCAAAAACTGCACTTGTGCGTCTTGTCTTCCTAGCCCGCTCGAATCAAGTTGATTTGTGAACTTACCTTAACATGCTTTGTTTTGTGTTTTGTATTTGTATTTTGTTTTGTGTTTTTGAATCAAATATTCTAAAAAGAAATTATATAAAAAATGAAAATGATAACGACCTATCTTAATTATCAAAGCAATTACTAGTATGAATCTTTGAAATAAACAATGTTGAAAAGGTGAAATAACATAAAAATCGGTGTAAACAAAGAGACAGTCACTTGAATATTAAACTACTCGATTCTACTTTTAACAACTTTATATATAGCCTTTTCCAATTTTAGGTATTCATGACGGAAAATGCCTTAAACTCTTTGGATCTTCGGCCATATTCTCATGCTTTTTTTGCTTTTGCTGGTTGCAAATCCCTGAAAAATGTTAAATCCTTGGAATCGACATAAACTGCACCGGTTCTCGTCACTCGAGCAATCAATGAACAAACAACAAACGAATCCTTTGAGACATAAAAGAAAAATATTGACGTTAAAAAACTCAACTCTCTTGAATAAAATAAAACTGTAATAAAAAGTTTCAAAATTACATGGAGCCTTATGGCAGAAATGAAGTTCAAATTCACTTTGTGGTGCCTTAAAGTTGGATTTTAGTTGTAAATTGGACTAGTCTTAGGTGAGTTCACTAAAAAAAAAAAAAAAAAAAAAAAAAGGTATCACCATCTCAACTATACTTCTAGCGGATTTTGGCAACAGCCTTAAGAGTAGTTGCACTAGTTAGAAGTGTGAAGGCATCAGACAGTGATATAGTTAATCCCACCACACTTATGCTGACTGTGAGGGCACCAGCTAGAGGGGTGGTTGATCCAACCACACTTTCAGCTGACTTAACCGTACGTCTGGCTTGTGCAACTACTCTAATATCTGGCAAAAAATCGCTAGGAGTATAGTTGAATCAATGAGAACGAAAACACACCAACTCGATAACTAGAAAATGTTACATTTTCATGGAAGACAATGAGTTTTGATCTTAGACCTTTAAAATGCCCTGTAGTAATTGCCTTTCAGCACTAAAAATCGTTTTCTTGGACTAAATTCTTCATCTCCTGTGCAGTTTTGTGTATGTCTTGATTATTTTCATTTTTCCGAGTTGGTATGTTTTCGTTCTCACTGATTCAGTTGGGATTTTGATCCTTTTTTTCCGTGTTCATGAATGTCTATATTTTTTTCAAAAACTGCACGTAAGCGCCTTGTCCATGAAGCCCCTCAATTCCTCAATATTTTTTAATCTCTATTTTACGGTCTTAATTTTTCAAGATATGTTATTTCTCGGCTAGGCACCCTTTCTTCGCAACCCCATCCCGGCGTGGAAAAAAGGTCGAGCCAGGTGTCAAATCTGGCCTCGGTGTGGAGGATTTTATCGGTGGCGATTCTTCTCCTGCTGTCTTTATTGATTTAGCGCGGCGGGATTTGCGACAGGGCGTGATCCACGGAATCGCTCGTCATAATGAGATTTCAGTCGGAGCCGGATTGAATCGGGCGGGAATTGAGCCGGGTCCCCTACGTCGTGCCCGGGTTTCAGCGGGTTCACCGGGTTTCAGCGGGTTCACGGATCACCGGACCCACTCCCAGCTGCACCTTCATCCGCTCTCCGGCAGCGGCGCGGCGTGCTTTTCGATAAATTGATGATTCTGCCATGTAAACATATAAGAGAAAATCGATAAATCGAAAAACGAACAACTTCATAATCGACTCTTTACCATAGCTTCAAATGGGGAACTATCGATAATCGATCATCCGCGCTCAACATCAGTGCAAATAAGACGAACGGAAGCAGACACAATTCTGAAACAGATCTAGGTGAATGATGCGCGTTAACGACGGCGCAGAGATACAACTATTCGTGCTTGATGGATGTCCGTGTTGCGTCTGCAAAATTGAAGGCGCGATGGTGCGAGGCGTGAATCGGCAATGCTTCAAGTACGGTAAACGTGTTTTTAGCAAGCCGCGAGTCAAGTTGACCCGGCTTGGGTATCTAAGAGTTAAGAAAAACGTTATTCTGTTTTAACGTGTAGAAATCCGTAGTATCAACATCATTTTCAATTGCGTGATCACTCAAATGAATACTATCCCGCTCAGATACGGTGACCGAGTTCTCTCCTGTGCATTCTATTAAAATTCAACAATATTACGAGAGGATAAGCTACATTTGTCAAGAGAAAAGCACAAGAATGTCTCCCTAACGGAACATTCGACAGAACAACCTTCATCCGGCGTAGACTTTATCCGTTCTCGATCTGCCTTGCTAAGGAAAAACACCGTTTGAGTCCCGAGACGTAGCCAAACTTCCTTTTGAAAAATCACGAATTTTCCGGGAATCTTGTGAGTTTTTTTCTTCCAAAGTTTCAGAGAATTTTGTTCGTAAATAGATCTAGGGCATCTGAAAATTTGAATGGAGAATATTAATGATTTTTCTTAAAAACAAGTATGTTCTGAGGGTAAATTTGGCAACATTCGAATGCTCATACGGCGTTTTTCCTTGACACGGCAGCGATGTCTTCGAGATAAACCTTGCAACGGTTTCCCGTTCGGTGTCTGATGGCTGCGGGCTGGGGCTCCGATAATAACCACGTCACAAGTTTGACACCTGATGTTAATATAGGCTAATTGACTCTCAACGCGACAGCCTAAGAGAACGAGACCGGAGGCAATTTCGCGGGGTTGCCGAATCGTGCTGCCCCCTGGTGGATCTCACCCGCGTCTCCCGTTCGACCTGGCAGCCCCGCGACTACAGAAAAGGGTCACCGATTAAGTATTCATTGCGACGAGAATAAGTTTCAGACGCTCCGCCAGTCCGCGGCTCGAATGCATGAACACTGCATATTGCATAACTGCGACTTGACAGGCGTTTGTTTTCGTTCGGGCTCGGGCTGTTAATGTGTCGCTGCGACGTAAGGGTGCGGATCCGTTTTCGCATGAGCTCTGTAATGCAAGGGGTTTTATGGGAAGTAAGGCTCATCCCTGGATTTAGTTACATCCATACAACAGAGGAGTATGGCATATGCTGCACGAGATGTAAATTTGACAGAAGGTATGGGATTAACGGATTGCAAGACGAACGAATTTATGGCTTACGAGCTGAGGAGTTGAGAAAATAGATATCAACTACGTAGTTCTCCGATACATTTGGGATTTTGGGTATTCCCATAGTTGTTGCAGGGTTGTTACCGGGAAGCCTCGATTTTCGGGCCCAGGGTTCGATTCAAATGCCATCCCAAAGTCATCATATTTATAGTTAAAGACTTAATTCAGAGGTGGAATTCAATTCTTATGAGATATAATGAGAAAGACTAGATCAATTTTAAGGATGGATCAGATAGAAAATAATTTAAATCATGAGTTCTTCGGAATTATATTCGTAAAAGCGTAATTTCATGTAGAACATTAAATCTTTCGGTTTAGCCGGCAAGAAAAGTTCTCGGTCTCAAGATTCGAACTTTGGTTTCAAAAACTAAAAATGTTACTGGTTCCCCTTGCGAAAGAACGTAACTATAGATCAATGTTGCCAAATTCCCTCACATACATTGCATTTTTACCAAGAGAATTTCGGGCATTTTTAACTGAAAATTTTACTAATCTTTCTTCTGATTTTATGCACAAATCATAAACATTTATGACAAAAATTGCACAGGTGTATTCTTGTTAAACGTTAAATTTTTTGAGCCAATTTTGCGACCATTGAAGGGAATTCCGTTCCTTCGTCCGGGAGACAACGATTTTACTGTGCGTTTTTCTCCATTTCACTAAAAATAAAGTATGGTAACATTTACTATTAGTCTACTTGATTTTTCACACAGTGATACTATTTGGTGAAAATAACCAGAATTATAGAAGTATTCACCAGAACGCTAGTAATTCTTACCATATTATGGTAAATTCTACCATAGAGTCTGGTGTTTATTACTATACTCGTATCGCTGTGTCAGAGTACGGTAAACTCTACCATATTTTGTTTTCAGTGATTTTCTTCTTCCACGCACTCTTCCTCATGTTCATGATAGACTCTGTTCAAACTTAGAATTATACTCCTGATATTTTGGGCGCACTGGAAAAAAAAAAGTTGGTTGGATCTAGAGTCCAGACTCTTGAAAACAATGACAAGAAAAAATACTCTTGAATCACTCGGCTTTTTGCTTGAATCAAAAGGAAATTCGCTTAAACTAAGAAACTTCGTTCTTAATTTAAGCCCAAATCCGATTGAATCAAGAGTATTTTTTCTTGTCGATGTTTTTAAGAGTCTGGACTCTAGATCCAAGCGACTTTTTTTTCCAGTGCGAAACCAAGTTCTCCAAAGCTTTAAGGTTTGCTGCCGACCAAAATACTTATCTCGTGTTCGATATGTGCCTAATTCAATTTTAGATCAGGGAGAGAAAAGGCCCGTTCCTCTCTGAGCTCATCAGATCATATCCTCAACGTCGTATTTGTTTATTTTTCAAGAATCGGACGAACGCGGGAGAGGGATTTCGGAGGGACGGACAACGGAGTTCGAGAAACAATTTTTCTGCTCAGCTGAGCCCCTAATTCCCGAAACTTTCCGGAATATAGGGCGAGCGAAGCAATCGGACCTGGAGAGTGAAGAGGAAGAAAAAAAGGAAACGGGACAATCTCCCTGAATCAAAACATTTCACTCTTGTTGCGCCGCGAAAGAAAAAAAATAATACTTAATCATGTATCGCTGGCTCCGGGGAAAAGTTGGGTGGAACTTTTTACAACGAGTTTTTGAAGCTCTCTCGTCTCGTATAATTCGATATTTTCTGTCAAACTTACATAAAATAACGGCCCATTCTCCAGGGTCATAAATTGGACCGTTTTATGTGCGGCTCTCTTGACGAATATTGTTCGCCTCGTCGTAATCCTCTAATGCCCTCCTCTTGTTATCGTGCTTTTTTTCATCATTAAGAGGAACAAAAAAACTTTTTAGAGGCAAGCAACAAATAAGACGTTGGCTTTATCCGCGACTAAGTGAAATTTCCGTGGCGTTTACAAAGTGAAGCGCCAAGTTATGAAAACAATACCAGCCTGAATCTTGGAGGATGACGAAATCGTATAGCTTTCAGACCCGAGTTTTTGATACCGGAATCCTTTGTGGGTATCTTTATGTTTTTCATTGCCCGGGGAACATTTGGATCGCATTTTGCAAAAAAGAACCAAGAGCCAGCCTATATTGCGAAGATTGTGCAACTTACATTCTTAGTAATAAAATAACTAAAATCATGCAAAAATGAGACTTAAAAAGGTAATTTTCGTCTTGAATTCATTGTTCAGTGGGAATAAGGATAAAACTTGTTTATATGATCAGTTTATACTTGCAAGGTAAAAAAAGTTGCACAATCTTAGCGCCACCGGAATGCTCTTGGTTCCTTTTTGCAAAATTCAATCCTGGAATCCTTGCAAATTGCAAAATTTGATGTAGTTTAGATGATATAAATTCTTGTAAAACGAAAATTTTTGTAAAATTATATATGTTTCTAAGGAGAACTGACTACTGACTCGCAACAGACTATTCTGACGTGCTAAGGAAAAAAGCTGTATGAACATTCGAGAACAGCAAAATTTTCTTCAGTTAAATATTTATTTTAGAGAAGTGTTATGAGCATTTTTTCTTGTTTAAAATATAATTTAGATCTGATTACGAAAAATATTATCTGAAAAATTGATTGGGAAATAATCACAAGTTGGCCTGAAAATTTGTATTTAATAAAAGGAAATTTGGCAACGGACGAAGGTTCATACGGCGTTTTTCCTCAGCACGGCGGTATTAGACGTATTTATGCTAAAAGGAACTATGTCTCGCGCAAGTCCTATGCAAATAGTTCCTTTTAGCATAAATACGTCCTATTGATGGGTTCGGTTGAGTTTCATGACGCACGACCAAAAGAGTCCATATGTAACTAAACTTGAAATCCCTTTGGCCAACTAACAATAAGCTCGCATTTGTGCTCGCAGGGAGTATATCGCGACCCCCTCCCCTCGCCCCATCCACCCCTCTCTCGTCCTTCATCCCTCATCCTTCTCGCGCAAATTCTCCCGCGGACTCTGTTGAAAACGGACAGTGAACAGTGGCGTGGCGTGCTTTGCGATATATCGATTGATTTGCCATTTGAAACTATGGGTAAGGATCGATAAACGGTGTGTTCGCAGCGAACACCTTAGTAATCGATTTATTATCATAGCTGCGAATGGGGAGGTATCGAAAATCGATTGCTCATGTCGCGCCACTGACGGACAGTGAACCGGACGGGCGCCCCGAGTTGATTGATGAGTGATGTACCGCTTTAATTCAAAATCGATAGCTGATGAGCGGCGAAAAAAGAGTGAGAAGGGAGGCAGGGGGAGAAGGGAGGGGGAGCAAGGAATCGAGTCGTGTGGAGATAACGCACTCGCCCCAACGAACCAGAAAATTTATTGCATCAAAGTCGGACGTCCGCACATTGCTGATTCGCTCGCCCGGCAGAATTAATTTTTTCCGGGCTTTTTTTCTGTCTTCTTTGCTTTGTTCGGATTTACCGAATGTGCTCACCGTGAAAATAAATATGGCTGCGCGGAATTATGAGGGCCTTTTATAAAGTACGTGACATTCTAGGGGAGGAGGGTCGGACACTACGTTACAGGGAAGGAGGAGTTCAGCGCTGTGGTACGTAACGCTGAAAATCAAAAGGATAAAGTGAGAAATCGTCGCACAGTGGATTGAGTCAATTAGTGAGGTCGGACATGATATTTTTGACTAAAACTGCAAATTTGTATGTTGATTTCGTCACATTTTAAATTTCAAGGGGTGCCTCCAGCAGGAAAGAATGGAACCACTTTTAGAACCTCAAAGTTTTTTTTTTTTTTTTTTTTTTTTTTTTTTTTTTTTTATGAACGGAGTTATAAGCGTTTAAATTTTCCAAATGTTGCCGGACTTCTTATATTGACTTAATTCACTGTGCATCGCTAGTGCCGGAAAAAACTTCCGAAATACACCCAGATTTAGTTTCGAAGATCATCTAATTTATTATATATGAAAAAAAAAATCATCAAATTTGATCAAATAATTGATGGAACTAACAAAGAAAACCCAAATTCCGAGAAAATTCAAAAAATAGCTAATAATTCCGGGTAAAGTTCCGAGAAATTGCAAAATTTCGATATTAATTCCGGGAAATGGCAGCACTGAAGCGCAACTGAAAAAAAAAACCGAGACTCCGAGAAAATTTCATATATAACTGAAAATTCCGAGGTATTACGGGAATTTTGAAAATTCCGACTAAAGCTCCGAGAAGTTGCAAAATTTCCGAATTTCAGAATTAATTCCGGGAAATGGCAGCACTGAAACGCAGTTTATAATGTACATTTTTCCGCTTGAGCTTGGGAAACTCTAACTCAGAAGTTGCCACTTTCGGTTTAAAGTCGGGTATTTTCTATGAGATCGTATGTGAAGTCGACGTTTTCCGGTAAAAATGGCAACATTGTTGAGAGTAGAGGGGGCTATTAAATATGCGCGTCAAGTATTTGTGTACGTTTATGTGCGTACCCCTGCCCCTATTTATTCGTCAAGTGGGCGTCAGGGGCGACGGGCGTCGGGCGTCGGGGGCGCCGAGTGCGTCTAGCACGTGTGCCTCCACGTGGGTACTATTCCCTGTTGCCATACTGAGCATGTATTTAAAATAATAACAGGCTGACGATCATATGGACTAAATTCACCAGTAAGGCAGTTTTAATAACTTGCCCCTACCTACCAACAATTAATATCCAAAATTTTCCTCCACTTTCTGATCTCAATACCAAACTTTCAAAGTTTTTTTCATGAAATCCCTCTCTTCTTCAAACGAATTAATCTCCAAATTTAATGTATTTTTTCCTTGTCCTAGCTTTAGGGTTTCGAGGTCGTCCAATTTTGCAAAACCTACCCGGCCACACATTATCTCCTGTCAAAAATTCGAATTCAAAACAATTAACGTGGATGTGAAATTAGGAATGAAAATCACTGATATTGAGTGATTGTGAGAAATAAATCTTAAAACCTCTATTTATCAGTTTAACCTCGTCGTGCCTTCCCTCTATTCTGTTAATCTTGATCTATAAAATAGAGACTCGAAGTGGTGTTCTGTTTTATATTCACTTGACAAGAAAAAGCGTTTTTAGAAAATGCCACGCCATGAATTTTGTTGGGACTGATTATTAGATAAGCTCATCTATTTTCTGAAAACAGATTAATTAATAAAAAGATGAGAGGAAGCAATGATAAAAATAGAGAAAGAGGAAGGAAAACGGGGGAATCAATTAAACCTATAGTGCTGACGAAAGTAAGAGTTTAAACTCCCGTAGAACGCAAAATACAATACCTCATTTTTTCGGAAAAACTAATTTTGAAAGCAGTTTTTCTCCACTTTGACTTTTCAGTGGACTTCAGGTTTTCAGTGGTGTGGCGTATTTTGCGATGTATCGATTAGTCTGTCATTGAAACCTATGGGAAAGGATCGATAAACAGGGTGTTCGCAATGATTACCTTAATAATCGACTCTTCACCATAGCTTCAAATGGGAAAATAGCGTTAATCGATTATTCACGCCTCGCCACTGAAGGTTTTAATCACTCGCTATCAGACTTGATTAGAGCATAATGACCCCCTCTCTCCTTTCCTCTTCTCTCTATCTGACAGAATGGGACAACATTCATCACCTCATTTATTCGAATATTTATTTGTTCGAATATTTATCTATTCTAACACAGGGTGGCAAAATTTCATGAAAAATAAAATATAGAAATTTCAGAAAATGAAAGATATTAAGAAATACCGGTCCCCCTTCTTGTTTTGTAAAATGTAAAAATCGTGACTTTCTTCTATTTTCGTGTGTTTGATGCGGATTGCATATTCTAGCCCCTGAAAAATATGAGATATTTCACAACCTCGTGAAATTTCATGAAGTATTTCACTAAAATTTCCAATCTTTCATTTCTTTCTTACGTTTCATGCCACCCTGTTCTGATATACACAAACTTACTATCTTTAATATTTGGCTACAACGTAGCGACAAAGTGCGTCTAAACGCGTGCTTTCTCATCGATGTTAACTAGAGAGGGGCTTCAAGGGGGAAAAGCAGGGGTAGGAGGTTAGGGGCAGGTACTCGAAACACTCGTCCCACAAATGGCCCTTATATGCCTCGATCCCTTTCAGCAACCCCTCAGCATACGTGTCCGGTGTAGTTGTTTTTTCCGGAAAATCATCACATTTCACGCGCGGTTTTTCACGGGGAAATGACTTTTCTCCCAGCCTCCAGCTTACTCTGGCAACTTGTTCTGGTTGAATTTATGTGAGTTTACGTACGTGTTTCCTCGAACTCGGAGATTGCTTCGGTCCGAGAGTTTTGAGAAAAGCAGCGAATGATCGATTATCGATATTTTCCCATTTAAAGCCGTGGTGAAGAATCGATTATTATAGTGTTCGTTGCAAACACCCTGTTTATCGATCCTTGTCCGTGGGTTTAAATGGCGGACCAATCGATACATCGCAAAGCACGCCCCGGCACTGGAGGAAAGTTGCAGGTGAAAGAATAAAAGCTCCCCCTTTTGATGGGAAACCGTCTGTTTCCTAACTGTAGATGACTAAGAGAGGCAGGCCAGATGTCTGAGAAAAACCTGAATCAAAGCGTGATACAATTTATCCGCAGCGAGGATTCTCGAATGCGTTTCTCAATTACGGTGTTTCGAAATTTACTCGTCGAATTTATTTTCGCAAAAAAAAGTGGAACTAAAAGGTTTTTTTTCTTAATTGACGACTATTCTTTATTAAACGAAGAAAATATAAAGGATATTTCAAGATTGGATTCATATCCATTTCCAAAATATCTGAAAATTTCAAGGAAAAATATGCATAATTTTCCTCAAAAATGCATGTAATATCAGGGGCAATTCCGCAAAATTTGAAGTTTCGTACGGTGTTTTTCCTCATCACGGCAGTATATCCGTTCAAATGCTTTGCATATGCGCATATATCAAAGTTTCAGTAAATATTAGAAGTATTTAAAGCATTTACGTTTATTCTTCATTCAATGAATGAAGTTTTACATCGTTTCAAGTAGCCCACGAATTATTTAAATTTTGGATTCCATAAACAACCCGACTGGCACATTATTTCGGATATCCGGTGAATACATACATACCGTGAATACATACATCCGGTATGTCATCTAACATATGCAACCGGTTAGTTCTATCCATTTAATCCTTTACTAGTTCCATTGTTCACGTTTGTACGACCACCTCTCTTATTTTAATTTTACGTAAAATATTAAAGTAACACCTAGCACAAGACAAAGGTTAAAAACAGGAAACTCATGCAGCGCAATTATGAACCGGGCACAAAATGGAGAAGAAAAAACAGCTCACTCGTATAAATAATCGTACAACAAGAAAAAAATGGCAGATGACCTAACCCTTTGGGCATGTGTAACACCGAGAGATATTCAAAAGAATCATATTTTACCCGATCCGCACAACTCGTGAGCCGGGCAGAACAATAAGCTGTACTGCCGTGCTAAGGAAAAATGCCGTATGAGCCGTCAGACGTTGCCAAGTTTCCTTCCATAAAAACCGAATTTACTGAGAAAATTATGAATATTTTTCATCAAAAATTTCAAAGAAAAATGTGCGTGAATGTTGTCTAAAATACACTGAAAAAAATAATATGCTGTCTTAGCACCTAGGATGTCAAAAATGTGTCTGGTGATCCCAAAATGCTGCCTTTACTGCCCTCGCAGTTAACTTAGCATCCTATGAATGCAAATTTAACTGCGTGGGAAATTAAGGTATCATCTCAGGATCACCAGACACTTTTTTGAAATCCTAGGTGCTGAAACAGCATACCATTTTTTTCGGTGTACAAGTTTTATCAAGGGAAATTTGGCAACTCTCGAATGTTCATACGACGTTTTTCCTTAGCACGGCAGAGCACTATTGTGGTATGAAAAAATTCCGTAAGAGTATTTGAATGTTGCCACAATTCCTCTCAGAAAAGATGTATTTTGAAGGAGGTTATGCATATTTTTTCTTAAAATTATTGTATATTTTATATCAAATTACCCACAAACCTCTCTGCAAAATCGGAAGAAAAATATGTAAAAAAATTCCCGAAAATTCGTGACATGTCTAGGGAGATGTGGCAACGCCTGATGGCTCATACGGTGTTTTTCCTTAGCGTGACCTTGTGCCCGTATCCGGAAACCTCCAGTTTTGGTCCCCAGTGCGACGCCCATTCAGAGCAGCTTAACGCCGTGGAAATGTTGAAATTGCAGACGTACTCCATCAACACTGTCGTGTTATAATATCATTAAAAAGTTTCTCACAGCTTTCTTTTTATCTCTTCAACTTACTTTTTATAATTCGAGGGGTTATCCAGAGTGCTTAGCCTTGAAACCGGAACTCAGTTAAAGTTTTAACAGAAAAAGTTCAGATATCTTCCATTCCGAGTCACCGGCGGGAGCGTTTAGCTCCTGCTCCCCGGCGGTGGGGGTTTTTATTGCTCTTCCATTCTTGTCTTGTCAGCACTGG
Source organism: Bemisia tabaci (assembly GCF_001854935.1). Classification (NCBI taxonomy): domain Eukaryota; kingdom Metazoa; phylum Arthropoda; class Insecta; order Hemiptera; family Aleyrodidae; genus Bemisia; species Bemisia tabaci. The sequence goes on along the minus strand of NW_017548866.1, from coordinate 935,138 downwards.
GTGCATCAAAAGAATCCCTCGCGTTATCGATAGCTCGGTGGAGACTAACAACTTGAACTTAAACTGCATGTCAAGTTTACCTTGTTATAATCAAACTAAAGGGTGGTCTGGGGTACACTCCCTGACCACTGCGCAGCCCGAGGCACTGAAGGCGCTTCGCGCCCTCTATACGGCTCGGCACCTGAGAGTTATTCTAAAGAAAACAGGCTGAAACATGGATTATTTCCTATCAATAGTCACGAAAATCATGAAGAGTAGTCAGGTGGATCTTTAGAACGAATTTTGATGAACAATGGACATTCACTTTGTTTTAATAAAGAAACAACTTAAAACGGGACTAAGGCCGCAAATAATAAAAAGAAACACATAAAATAAAATAAGAAACCCGGAACGTTTCGCAGGGATCACACCCGCATTTTTAACCGGCAAAGCAAGAACATTAAAAGGACACTACTATGAGCCTCACCGTTGTTATTGTGAGACTGTTATATTGAGTCTCACAATAACAACGGTGAGGTTCATGGTGTCCTTCTTTTAATTTTCTTGTTTTGCCGGTTAAAAATGCGGGTGTGATCCCTGCGAAACATCCCGGGTTTCTTATTTTATTTTATGTGTTTCTTTTTATTATTTGCGGCCTTAGTCCCGTTTTAAGTTGTTTCTTTGTTAGTGTTTCGGGCCGATTAAGTTGTTTTCTCTTTGTTTTAATGGGAGACTGAACGACTATCATTTTTTTTTTTTTTTTTTTTTGGTAAATATTTTATTTATTTTCTTACAAATTGAATGGGGCCGGACAGCAACCCCACTCTATATTGGAGGAGAGATGAATATGTACAAATCAAGTGCAATTTGATGACTTAAAGCGAGTATGTTCAATGAATATCTTACAATTCGTATAATTCTTATTCTAAAATCTGTGATTAGTCTTTGTACGAGTCTTCATTTACAGTTTTGATTAATTAATTAATCATTTTCTAATGTACAGTCGTTACCTGCGGTACTATCCTCTCGGATATTACATCGGTAGGTTTGAGTGTGTGCCAGGGGCAACACTCTCGCGTTCAAAATCTTGCTCTTCCTAATTAATTATGGCATTTCTTACAAATTTATATATACAGTAGTTTCATTTATCACATTTTCTGGGTGTATCTTACATTTTGTCTTTTCTAACTCCTGTCTATCTTTTTTCCAGGTAGGACACTCAAAGAATGTACACCTAGGGGTGTCGATCGCCCCGACATGCGATATTGCAACCTGGACACACAGGAGAATCGTTTAGCCTAAATGTACGGAGAGTTTGGACGTAACATCCATGGCCTGATGAAAACTGCGATAGGTAATAATCAATTAAACCGCGCTATCTGTATGTTGTACACTCTATACAATATACTATCATGTTAAGGACTGATACCCTTGAGCCCTTAGATTCTCGTTTAATGAGGAATATAGAAGGCTGATTTTTATTGAAATTGATAGACAAAGCCATAGAAAAAGGAGGAAGGATCCCATTGGTTAATGGAGGGTGGTTGTTATAGACTAAGGAGGGAAAAGTGATGGACTAATATTGAGGCATTGGGTGCAGAGCGGGCATTTTTCAGTTGCGGCGTTTTAGAATCTTCATTGCTAATTTTTATTTTAGGGAAGCAACTATTGGGTGAATTTTCTAAAATTTTCTGTGATCAGCTTTCTGGAATCATTAACAATATTCAGTAAAATACCAGTAAAGTAACAAATTACAAAAAATTCACTCTTGTCTCTTAACTAACCAACCCCATAAACCAATGTATCGGGACGTACGAAAACCACTGACGTCCATTTTTCGAGTCTTAAGTTTTTTTTTTAGTTTATTATACCTTTAAAGAGTTGATACAACCATAAAAGTGATGAAAGGACTCGTATTAGCACGAAGGAAACCCGAAGACGAGTTTTAACGCCACTTTCGTGGTTGCAACCAACACCGAAAAGTATTCTGAACTCAAAAAATTTAAGACTGGGAAAATGGACATTTGCGGTTTTCGCACGTCCCAATTCAAATAGAATCGCTAAATTTTCGCTTTGTCCTTTTTATCTGCAGATTTTTCTATAAATTTCAATAATCAACCTGCGGTTGCACAATATGCACGAAGAAAAAAACTTCGTGCGTGGGACCTGAAGCCTAGGCCATATGGATTTCTGAAGTTTTCAGATTGAGCATCTGAACACTTAAGGTCTAGCTGTCGAAGTTCGAATCATACATCTGAAACTACAGTTCTTACATCTGAGGTACTTCGGTTTTCACATCCGAAAAACTTCGGTTCTCACATTCGAAAAACTTCGGTTCTCACATCTGAAGTACTTCAGATGTAAGAACTGAAGTTACAGATGTGTGATCCGAACCTCGACAGCTAGACCTTAAGTGTTCAAATGTTCAATCTGAAAATTTCAGAGATCCATATGACCTAAACTTCGGGTCCCACGCACGAAGTTCTTTTCTCCGTGTATTTTCACAATACCTGGTTGCGCTTAGAGGTTTTGTATTTTCACGTCTCAAACGTCGCCTCCTTTTAAAAGGTGCCTCTCGTAATCGAGGACCTCATTGGCCATCTCGCGGAAGGTGATGGGATAATTTTGAACGTTGTACTCGTCGAAGACGACGGGATACGTAGCGACGCTCGAGATGTTGCGGAGCTTCCCGAGGTGCCGCGCGAGGAGGTGGAAAGTGTAGTGCTGTCTCCAGTCGGGCCAGTACTGCCTGAAGAGCTTGTACCTGAATTTCAGGTCGTTCCCGAAAAGGACCTTGACGCGATGGACGAGTTCCGGGTGGTGGTGCAGAACAGACGTAGTCGGCAGTTCGCCCGCGTTGTAGTACCACCGCTTCGAGTTGTACGCCTTGTCGTAGGAGTGTAGCCACCGGTATAAAAATCTGGCGTCCTTGTGTGCGATGAGAATTTGAGAGCCTGGCAACAGAATCAGGTTTTTTACATCACGGAAAGAAATGAAATGTTGATTTAGCATTTATACTGTTAAAAAGATGTCCGACAAGTTTCAAATGCTGATTTTACATTTTAACAAATGCTAACGTAACTACGCCCATAGGCGGTTCTGGACCTTCATGCTTTGGGGTGCCCAGAGGTGGAAAATGTCGGTCCCGAAGGGGACGGTCAATCAGGAGAGGCCTAAGTTTCGGCCCTCAAGTTTTGACCCTTTCCTACCCTCCTTTCTCTTTTTCTTTCCTTCCTCTCTACTTAAATACCTATAAATTCAATGTAGAAAATTTTTAGCAAAACTTTCCATCAAAATGACAATCTTACCATAACAAAACAATAGAATCTTTGTAAAACACGGGTATCAATATTAATTCTGTTTAAAAAATTTTCAATTAATTGCTGAGATTTTTTCTCAGTGTGAGCAAATCTTTAAAAGCAGTATAATTTCACGGCTCCGATACCCGTACTGAATTTTTGCTTGGGGGTGCCTGGCACCCACTGGCACCCCCGTAGAACCGCCTATGACTACGCCCACTGCAAAACGCACAAATTAAAATGTTATGTTGGCATTTTGTATTGTGAAATCAGCATTTGAAACTTGTCGGACATCTTTTTAACAGTATAAATGCTAAATCAACATTTAACTTTTTTCCATGTGGGTTGCTTTTGAAAGTATGGACACATTGGACGTATTTATGCTGAGAGGAACTATATTTACACGCGAACCCTATGCACATAGTTCCTATTAGCGCACCTACGTTCGTCCATTTAATACACGGAATAAATTAAATCGCTGATTTAACAATTAAATTGCTGAAAAAAGTGACCACAATATTTCAACGCAGATTTCACAACACGAAAATGCTATTTTAACCACAATTGTTTGCTAATTTAACCACGGGGGTGGTTAAAGTATAATTTGTGTGTCGTGAAATCTACTTGAAATATTGCAGTCACTTTTTTTTAGCAATTGAATTGTCAAATCAGCAATTTAATTTTTTCCGTGATATCCTCACCCTCCGCCGAAGTATCACAAGCGCCACGCGAAGTTCAAAAATTTCCACCGCCGTTTTATTTTTTACAGGGAAATTGTTGGTTGAATCTGTTTGAAACTTTCACTGACTTTCATCGACAGCACAAAGAAAATTCAGTGAAATTCTCGGAAAGTTCCGCTGAACAATTACTCAGTAAAAGAATGCGGTAGTCCAGAATTGCGCGAAAGGTTTAAGAAAATATTAAGGTTGTGCGAAAAAGGCACAAGGATTGCGCGAACAGAAATCATAACATTTGCTACGGGAATGCGTGAATTTTAAAATGAAGTTAATTGAAGGTAGAGGTTTGGCAAAACAGGAAACAATTGGAAAGTAAGAGCATTATCATGTTACGCTAGTTTAGGTTAGATTGTTGACAAATCATGGATGTCTTACCCTCTGATGATAAATGAAGTGATATCATTGAATATTGGTCGAGGGTATAAACCACTTACCTAACTTTTCTCGGAAAAAAATATTTAATCGAGAGAAACGAGGCAACGTTGAAATGCTTATGCGGTGTCAAAATACAACATGGGCCTCTATTATTCGATGCCACGATTATAGTGATGGGAGTTCGAATAATCGCGCCAAACAGTGCAGTCGTCGTTAAACGTATATTAGCGCCTGCAAGACTGTAGGAATACCTCACGCATCGCGCTAAACAGTCGGCCCATATCAGCGCCTACAAGACTGCAAGAATACTTCTCGCATTGCGCCAAACGCAGTGCAGTCGGTCTGTTGACCTGAAACGAATATTAGCGTCTACAAGAATGTATAGGAATGCTGTTGGACCGCGAGTCATCATTTTTTACTTTCTGCTCAAGGTTTTACCATAATTAAAGGGGAAATATGTGTCCTCACTGTAACGATTCAGAAACTCAGATGATATTTAATTATGTTTTGGTTACATTAAGAGAAAATAGAACGAACGAAAAGATCGCGTCGAACTTTTCGATACTTTTATTTGAGATCATTTAGGTAAATTCACGGAAACTTTTCAGAAAAGCTGTGTGTAGCTTTTTAAAAACATGTATTAAAAATAAAACATGAAAGTGGTGCATAACGTTGCAATCAGAGATAAATACACGCTTTCTTTCGGGTGCACCCGTCGGGTTTTCAATCCCTTCGCATGTCTTAAAAAACTTGAACGTTGCTCTACGATTTTTTTCGTGTAGTTTTTTTTCAGTGGTTGGTGGCCAGAGGCCCCTAGTTTACTTTTTAAATGTCTACGAAAGCTCTCTGGGCCATTCGTGCTGCGAGGGCTATCCATCGAAGAGAGACATGCCTGTAATTGAATAGAGAGTGAACAGTCTTCCACGATGTAGCTATCTACCAAACACTACCAAGGTTGCCAGATTAACGCTTCCTCGATGAATATTGAATATTCGCGCAAACATGTGAGTTTTCAGTACCAGAGAACTTCGTGCAATTCTGTGCAATTATGCATGTCCAAAGAGATAAAAGAGGGGGTATTCGCGCTATTCAATCGTAGCCAAAAAATGAAACGACGGCGGAAATTTTTAAACGTCGCATGGATCTTGTGATATTTTGACCAGAGGGTGACGGTATCTTTCAGTAAGCGGTTAGGTTCCTTCCCACAGTGCATTTTCAAGAGATATTATATCTCTGTTGGATTTTGACGTTTGTACAGATTTTATTTTATTTTTCTGAGCTAAGCCATGAAGACGGAATCGTAGCGCTGCATTTTCCATCTCTAATTTCAGGCCCAACTTCTTCTAGTCTACGTTATAATGCCTGTGGTAACATTGTAACTTAGACAATGTTACCTTCGTGGTAATATTGTAACTTAGATTAAACATTTAGGTTGGGTCTGAAATCGGACATGAACTTTATTTAGACTGCGATTGTTTTTTCTTCTGTGCATCGAGTTGGTCATTAACCTCTGGTTCATTATCAAAGCATGTTACATCTCTGCGGTTTATATCAGTGAAGAGAGACTATTGCCTCCTGATGATCCCTTTGATAAAACGATTACGCCACAGTCACATCAGTTACTGTCGTCAAACCTATATAAGTCCTGTTCATACATTTTTCTCGGTCTTTCACTGTCTTTAACCTTCGGAACCCATATTCCACTATTTCATTCTAACAGTGCCCGTCTTGCGTGATTTTTGTGTGGAGATGTATTTTAAGTCGTAGTGTAAAATATTTTCGAGTCCATGATTTTTTTCTTGTTAAGAAAACATGTTGAAAGCAACGTTTGTTCACGTTATCATGATTGGTATCAGAACCAATGATTGTGTTGTGCGTTTTGGTGCTGCATATTTCTTCATATTCTGTTGTGAAATTGAAAACCAAGGCTTAGAAAACGATCTTTTACCCACGGGTAGAAGATGAAGAGGAATGAAAGGATAAAGGATGGAGGGTGATCGGATAAAATAATTATATAATAAAACGTACAATAAGGTAGCGGATAGAATATGGAAAACACAATGTATAAGTCATCAAAGGGTGAGAGGACAGCTTGAACATGATACACGATGAGAAGAATACAATGTGGAAACAAGCCTTTGGAATGTAGCAAACTGAAACTCAGAATCCTGGGCAGGATTTCCACCGCAGTTTCGAATTTCATTCCGTATTTCCGTCAGAAAATAATACTGGTGGTAAAATGGTAATTATTTGGATTTTAATTATTTACTTCGTTAACGATGTTGACATTTGCAATGTTACCGTATTTAGGTACCGAGCTCCCCTGCGTTTATTCTGCCGTGCTAAGGAACATCGCCGTATGAACCTTCGTCAGTTGCGAAGTTTTCTTTGATAAAATACAAATTTTTCAGGAGAACTTGTGAATCTTCGTTCAAATTTCCGGATAATTTTCTTCATGATTGCGGATCTAAGTTAGCTGAAAATTTCAAGAGAAAATATTCACAACTCCTCAAGAATAGATATTTGATTGGAGGAAATTAGCAACTCTCGAAAGTTCATACATGCACTACACGACATACTTCTTTTTTTGAAAAAATCTAGCCTTAAATTCCGTGCCACGTTTTACTTATCACACTGTTGGTGTGGGCCGCTTATCACCGATATTACATGTGATATAAGAGTGATATGCTACTGCTAAATCTCCCAACTAAACCAACCACAGGAGACTCTACTGTGTATAATAACTTACATCAAGCATCAAGTGCCCTCTAGCTTATGCTTTAATATTCGTTCGATCCACTGTCCTATGTTTTAGTTATTACATTATTTTGATAAGAGAGAAACAACATATTAGCCCGAATTCGTAACGATATGAAATGCAAAAAATGAAAAACAATTGGGTTTCCAAGGCTAAAAAACAGCCTATGAAAAAAGGCTAAAAATATGTTTACACTGATTCCTACCTCGGTCAGTTGCATGCTCATTTTCTCGTTTTAATTTTTTAAATCTTAGCTTTTGTTCTCGTTGAAAATGGGCAATGGGCAAGCAATTGGCCCGAAACGTCCTGGTTGTGTTTTTATTCTGATTTTTAGCCTTGTGAACCCATTCGTTGATATTTTACTGTATTTTACATTATTTTGTAATCATAGGATTATCGAACTGAAAGGAAATATTTCGTTTGTCTGGAAGGGTTTTGAGGGTCGGGATGGACGATGAACCCGCTAATTTTTCCTTTCGTCAGTTGAAACCACTGATCATTGTCGAATTTGAGTGAGCTGAGGATAATTCAGAATATTTATCTTTCAGAGTGCTAAGAGATGCTGATTGTGATGGTTGTGGTGGAGTGGAGTCACAATTTCTATCAAATTGGCATGCAGTTTTCAAATTTTTCCAATATTTCCGAAAAAAATCCCACGTGTGAAGGATCTGCCTACGGGTGAGAAGTTCTCCAATGAGTTTCAGGGAGATCAAACTCGATTGCAACGTTGGTGTCATGGTGGAAATCAACTCACAGTCGGAGTAGTATATTTTTCATTTTTTTTTTTTTTTTTTACTTTTTATTTTTTTTTATCGATAAGCATGAATTTGCCCTCCGTGAAGAAATAGGAATATTTACATTACAATTGAAAAATAAAACACTGAGAATATTGGTGAGGACACCCCTAGGACAGGGGGCTAGCGGGATATATATACAACTTAAATTTAGGTAAATTATGGACATATTTGTAAGTGCATGAATGATACAGGCTTCGGGAGTTCGGGCGTCCACTGACAATGAGCCTCTCGGCATACCTGAACGATAATTTTTTGATGGTTCTCTTCAGAGTAAGCGCAGGAGGTGACGGATCGTCTTATTAGATACAGACTCATCCCATTTCACTTAGAGCTCTCCGAGGATATCTTTTCTGTATTAAAGTAATAAAGTAGTAGGGCCCAAACCTCCAACCTCTCCGACCTTTGCCTTGAGAATTTTACCGTAGACCTTGCTCAAGGTTTCTATGACCGATATACCTCTGTTGTTATTGCAATATTGCTCACTGCCTTTCTTTGTGTTCAACTCAACAACCCCTGACAAATCTTCACACCCAAGAACATTTAGGATTTTTTCAAGGTTCTCTTCCCCATGCCATATTTTCCGTGTCACATCCTCCTCTACTGACTGGTACTGGTGATCATACTTATCAAGCGCCATAAAGTTTCCATCTAGTTTCTCCAAGTGCTTATCCATTTTGGCTAGATGTTCCTATCTCCCATACTAATGTAATGGTAAAGTCCAATACCAGCAGCAGTTATCCCTGCTAATATAGCCCCGGCTGCAACCACCGATCTCTTCCCTCTACTACCCTCCAAGTAAGAATCCAATAAACCATCTTCGCAATACCCCTGTGAGACTCTGTTAAAATGTGTCGGTATGGTGTTTAGAAAAGAGATTCCTTCAATCTCAGTAACTCTGATAAGCTAGAATTAGCTGAGCATTGTTTTATGTTGTTGGTTTTTACTGTGTGGAACCCAATTTTGACTCCTACAGAGAGGTATTTTACTTTGTCGTAGTGCACTGAGAAGGCTTCAAGCTCTACAACTAGTCCTGTATTGTTAAGGAAGAGGGCTCCCTGAGGGATATCCATTCCTCGTATTACGAGTGAAGATGACGTAAACCGGGCACGTTAGATGATACATTGTGAACTTGCCTTTTTATTAATATGTGATGTAATAACCGGCCTGTCACGAGAAAGTATGTCGAGAAAGCAAGTCCGGAAATAAAAGTTAAGCACTACTAGAAACCGAAAATCGTTTCCACTGAGATTCAAACGCGCCGCTCACGCAACTTCGGCCGATCGACGGCGGCTCTGATTGGTTAACGATACTTCAGGTTTGACGTCCCGACACTGAGTACTTACGGCCTTTCCATTCGCGAAGACAACGGCTTCTCCTTCTCAGTGTCAAATAGTTTTTTCTTTGTAATACTACGCCTCCCAATTTTCCGAGCTGTGCCTCTGTTAGTTGCAGTTTCAAAAAAATACACCTTTTGTTGACCTAAAAAAATTGCAGGGTACTTTACAAGTTGTTGACTGCGAATCAGTCGAATCCCTACATTCTAAGACTAACCAAGGAAAAAAACTATAAAATCATAGAACACTAACCAAGGAACTGATTCTTGTCCCAGCCGATAGTCATCTCGAACCTTCGGAAGAAATCGAGGCTCCTGAATCGCAAAAAACAACAGCCTCTTCTTCTCAGTGTCAAATAGTTTTTTCTTTGTAATACCACGCCTTCCAATTTTCCGAGCTGTGCCTATGTTAGTTGCAGGTTCAAAAAAATACACCTTTTGTTGACCAAAAAAAATTGCAAAGTACTTTACAAGTTGTTGACTGCGAATCAGTCGAATCCCTACATTCTAAGACTAACCAAGGAAAAAAACTATAAAATCATAGAACACTAACCAAGGAACTGATTCTCGTCCCAGCCGAGAGTCATCTCGAACCTTCGGAAGAAATCGAGGCTCCTGAATCGCAAAAAACAACAGCCTCTTCTTCTCAGTGTCAAATAGTTTTTTCTTTGTAATACCACGCCTTCCAATTTTCCGAGCTGTGCCTATGTTAGTTGCAGGTTCAAAAAAATACACCTTTTGTTGACCAAAAAAATTGCAAAGTCCTTTACAAGTTGTTGACTTGGGGGCAGTCGAATCCTTACATTCTAAGACTATTCAAGAGGGAAAAAAAACTATAAAACCGTAGAATACTAACCAAGGAACTGATTTTTGTCCCAGCCGAGAGTCATCTCGAACCTGCGGAAGAAATCGAGGCTCCTGACGACATAGGAGTCGTTATCGAGGAAGATGTTGACTGCGGGTCGGTCGAATCCTTAAATTCTAAGACTATGCAAGGAGAACAACTATAAAATCATAGAATACTAACCAAGGAACTGATTCTCGTCCCAGCCGATAGTCATCTCGAACCTGCGGAAGAAATCGAGGCTCCTGACGACATAAGAGTCGTTATCGAGGAAGATGCCACCGTACTGCATGAGCACGCGGATCCGGGCGATGTCGCCGCCGTGGAAGACACGCCAGCGCGGCCGGATCCTCTGGTGGAAGATCTCGGTCGGCATCTCCATGTGCCGCAGGACGAGCCGCTCGGTGAAGGGCCCGAGCTTGAGGAGCCGCTCCCAGTAGTTGCCAGAGGGCGCCACGTTCGTGTGGAAGTAGATGCGGTCGGGGCGCTGGTTGCGGAGCGCGGCCAGGACACAGACGAAGTGGACGAAGCTCATCTGGGGGTCCTCAAAGAGGATGAAGTGGACGATGTTGGGGACGATCGGGTGGTCGGCGCCTGTTGAATGAGATTGGCGATGATTAGGAACAAGGAATATAATACGAGGAATGGAAAATGAGGCGTTGTGGAGGTGAAGCGGGCAAATCTAGATCTGCCCAAGGACGATGAGATTTTGTTCTCCTTTTTTTTCTAGTCAACTGGGAGAAAATTCGGTCAAAACGCTGTCTTGCTGTCATGCAAAGGGCTCTTTTCATCAGTCGCACTGTCTTCGTGATTTCATGCAGGTTTTATGGATATATTATGGATTTTAGCTCATGAATGAGATGTTTTTTCCTCCTTTTTTATTCTAGTCAACTGGGAGAAAATTCGGTGAATCAAAACGCTGTCTTGTACGCCATGCAAAGGGTTCTTTTCGCAGTGTCTTTGTAATTTCATACAGGTTTTATGGATATATTATGGATTTTAACTCATGAATGAGATTTTTTTCCTCCTTTTTTTATTCTAGTCAACTGGGAGAAAATTCGGTGAATCAAAACGCTGTCTTGCGGGCCATGCAAAGGGTTCTTTTCATAGGCCACAGTGTCTTTGTAATTTCATACAGGTTTTATGGATTTAAATTCATGAATAAAGGAGTACAAAAGTAATAATAGTCTAATTACTTATTTCTATAGTATCGAGTATATGAGAGATAGAGATGAAGGATTGGGTGAAGATAATGGATCTTTTTGTATTGGGATCGAAGTTCTCTATTATTAGTCACAGTTTAAAGTATCAAAGAACAGCACCTGTCTCGTTGTTTATTCCTGCGAAGGGATTCATGGCATGGTCCAGGTCCTCGACGGGTTGGTTGTGGTTCTCGAACAATTTCATCAAATTTGAAGATGTTCTCTGCGGCTTCGTGCTGAACAGGAGGAAGATAGTAAGTAGTAGCATCCCTACAAATAGCAGCAAGGTCCATGTTTGCTGCCCTCTGCAGGTTTTTGGCCGAATCTGCAGGAGCATCTGTTCGCGGTACATAGAAATAGAAGTTATTTATGTATTTTTGAGGAAACTAGATGTCAAGGATGGAATAGGTAGGTATCTTTGAACGTGAGTAAGGGACAAACGGACTGCATTTTGCAATTTGGAGCTATAAATTTTGACTTTTCTGGAAAAACACTTATGTGCATAGGAAAACTAATGGCACATACGTTGTTTTTAAACCAGGCTAGAATCTATAGATCCAAATTGCAAAATGTAGTCCAAATATAAATGGTTTACCAAAAAATGACTTTTTCCCTCGCTTATCCACCTTTCACGTCCCACAGTGGAGTGAGCTAATAGAAGAGGTCGAAAAAGAAAATTTTCGCTTAAATTTCAAATTTTGATGTTTATTTCGTCACCATCTCAATTTCAAGGGGTGTTTACGAAGGGAAATTTCACGACAAAACCAATGAAACCACTCTTAAACTTTTTTGTTTCATTTTTCAAAAAATATAAGCTTTCATAGTTTCTATGCAGTATTATGTTATAAAAATGAACGAATGAAAACCGTGTAGTTCATTCAAAAAGTTGTGCATGAAATTGTTTCCCCCCATATTCATGGATAAAATTCTGCTGGCCGCACGCTTTCTCATCAAAATTCCACGAGTAAACCCATTCTCTCTCGTCAAAATTCCACGAGTAAACCTATTTTCTCTCATCAAAAGTGGGTACCGAATTTTCAGAAAAAAGAGTCATCTCTGATGTTCGCTGTTTCAGATGATTTGGAACGGCCCAAAATAGGCAATTTAATGTGCAATTAAGTAATAAAAAAACCGTTGAGGCTGAGACTTCTTACGGGCAAGCGCTTGGGGGGGGGGGCATGATTTTCTTTTTGCGCTCAGCGTAAATAAGTACCATCGTTAGTCACATGGAGGAGTCCTAAGTTAAGAGGTCTAAACTAATGATAATGGCAAATGAACCCCGGTGCCGCGATGGGTCACCGCATCTCATGTTAAGTATCTGAAGTCGGATGTACTTCAGAAGAGATGAGACGTGTCAAGTATTGTTAAGGTAAGTACGGAGATAATCTCCAATTCATGAGTGTTGACTCACCGGTCCTCAACTCAGAACTTAGTTCCCCGTGGGAGGCCATCAATTGTTGCTTTCTGCACATACTGTCGTTCAAGTAAGAGCGCTGCATCGCTCTATTATTTCTCTTCAATGAGACGAAATACTCTTAAACCTGATTAAAATTGTGCTTAAAAATAGTGGGAGTTCTGAGCATGACGCAGTTTTTTTTTTTTTTTTTTTTTTTAACAAATAAAAGTCTTAAAACCTAAAAAAGTGCGGAAACCGCGAATGCCCATTTTTCGAGTTTTTAGTCTTTATGGTTTAAAATGCAGGAAGTATCGAGAAGCCGTGATGATTGAGACCTACCGCAGAAAATTATAAATTGCGGATAACCGGGGAGATGGTGAGAAGAATTGATCGGAAAGGCAGAATTCTAAAATACTCTATCAAAACATTCATCGAATATTAGACAAATACTAGGGAACTATGCCCCCTGGCCGCTACGCGGCCCAACCCCCAAAGGGCGCTTTGCGCGCTCTTTGGCCCGCTTCGGCAAAAGAACGATCAAAAAATGAAAAGATTTGCATACCCGACTCTCATTTGTCCAATAAGAGACTCATTTGTCATTTTGTCTCTGGCCGAGAGCAATTGGACCAATAAGAATCAAAAATTCAGAAAACTGGCATTTATTTCAAACTTCAGGCCAAGACTGAAACGAAACGGAACGGAGCGTTTCGTCGCTTTTTGATGGTCTATAGCAAGGGAACATATCCGCAAAAAATAAGAGTTTGGGATTAAATTATCCTTTGGAAGAAAAATGTCCTGTCTCATTTTGATATACACAATACATGTGAGGAAATCCCTCAATTTTAGGGCGCACTAATTTCTGTTTACCCAATGATTACCCGATTTACGTTTAAATTTCTCCACGGAGCTTTTGATGAAATTTTAATGAGAGCTTATCAGCATCTGTGAAGTAAGTTGATAAAATTCTTGCGCCTTATAGAGATTTATTATATTCGACTAAATATCAATTTCTTTTACCTTAAGGGTGAGAAAATTCCAGATAGCTTGCAACTTAAAATACAATAAGCTAACATATTGTTGCTAAAAGAAAGAGCTCATAATGTAAGTCAAAATTATATGTAATTATATGCGTTATATGTAAAAATGTACTTAACGATTTTATAGCAAGATTGAGAACGTCAATCATTCATGCTAACATGGTGCGCATTGCACAGTGCACACGAACTGAAAAATATAATAAAATTTAAAACCAATTACACTTACGAATAATATTTTCCGAAGATAGGTGAATGGTGAAGAGATCCAATGATAAATTATCACCTGAAGGCCCCTAGTTTTCCGCTATCTCTTCACTAGAGTCGTATTGTTTAGTAGTACTCAAGTTTGATTAAAACACTAACAAGAAAAACGAGGGTCATAGGTAATTAAAACTCGCAAAAGAAAAAAAAAATGAAGAGAAGAAAAAATACCCTCCGCGAAACATCTTCATAATTGACAGTTATTTAAATATGGCACAGCTACCCTTTGAAACTTCATGATCTAAATGAAAAAAAAACCTTTTTCACCGATTTAATGTAGATGCTTCTTGGAAATTGTATTTAAATCGGCATAATAAACACACTATTTTTGACTCAGGCGCGTACAAAACAGTAACTTATCGATGACACAAAAATTTCGGAGTATAGTCATTACTAAATCTATAAAAAAACTACCACAGGGAACATATAAAAATTTAAACAAGTCTTTTTTGGCAAAAGGCTTGAGTAAATGAGTACACGGCACTTAAAATGAAAAACAATTACAGTATCAAGTGAACGAAGAGGAACAATCCTGCAACCACACGAGAGTACGAAAATATTCTCATAAGCGACTCTCAACTCCTCTGAAGTCTGCTCTAAGACTTTTGATTGGTCGATTTTCAGACGTTATTTTATCAAGTATCTGCGCCTCTTTCTCTCCTGTCATCTCCCTATCTCACTCTTCTTGGGAAACATCGAACATTTCTAGAAATTCAAGTAAATCTTCCAAGGCACCGCCCACAGTTCAGTAGTTTCACTCATGTTCTTCGCCGATGGAGAGGGATCTGCAGAATTCACTCATATTACTCCCGTTCGATATTATGAGAGGAAAGAGGAGAGGTAATAATTATTATCAATAAAACTTGGTGTAATTTGACTTGAAATAAATTCATTTCATACGATTTATCAGAAAGATTCTCAATCTTGTTTCACATATGATTCTGTTGCATGCAAGAGATACAGCCATGTAAATGAACCGAGTTTGTCAGAAAGGAACCAGCCCACATAAAGTTGAAACTGAGAAAAAGAGGTTTGATGTCGCACTCATCCATAAGACTTTTTGTAAAGAATTAATACTTTTTCCTGTACAAATTGAATTTTTTTCAAAAACTGATCACACTTAAATTTTTAATTTGTATAGAAAAAAGTGCTCATAGTGGCGATAAAGTGTTAGAAAAATTGTGCAGTGTGCTACAACATGGTAAAAAATTATCTTTAGCTCCTCTTTTCACAGACAAATTTTTTTTTTCGACTTTGTATTTTTGCAAGGAGAAAATATACGACTAGTGGAACTCAAAAACACTCTTAACTCAATTTTTTCGAAAATGTGGGTTGGTTCTTCTCCGATAAATTCAGTCCAAATATATTCTTTTTGCAAGTCAAATTGCAAGAAAATCACATTGGGCACGTCAAAAAAGTCTAAAATCCATTCCTTAGTTCGCAATCTGCGTAGTTTGTAACACGCTTTTTCAAATTTTCCGCGTCTGCGGGCAGTTTTCTCAGTCACCGCGGATCAGGTTTGCACAGGCAGAAGAGTAAGAAAAACCTGACCCGAGTAAACGAACGATTTCACTAACTTTTTCTATTCTTCGATTTCAATTGTTTTTAAGTGTTTTTCCCTTTTTCTTGCAAAAATTAATTCTTTGAATCAATTGAGATCTTGCACAGGGTGAGTTTATGACAGTTCGCAAGATTGTTTGATTATTTGGACTACATTTTGCAATTTGCAACTATAAATTCCAGCCCAGTTTAAAAACAACGTATGTGCCATTAATTTTCCTATAAGCAAAAGTGTTTTTTCAGAAGAGCCAGAATTTATAGTTCCAAATTGCGAAATGCAGTCCATTCACGTTACGTCTCTCTCCGAGCATACCTGACCACCGGCCACCAAGAAAAACTGTTCGCATACGCGGTAAATTTGAAGAAGCGTTTTACAAACTGAGCAGATCGCGCGCTAAGGAGTGGATTCCAGACTTATTTGGTGAGCCTAACGTGATTTTCAAACGAATCTTCTCTTGAAAATTGTGCTCAGTTGGCCGTATCTCTTGTGTGCAACAGACCCACTGAAGAGTAAATACTGTCATATACAGGAGCTCACCGTGGAATTTCCAGAAATTAAGTATAAAGTGGTGGAGTATACGAAACTTATGTAATTGGTAGTTGTCTCTGCATTGAGATGACATTTCAAAAAGTGCAAAAACGATTAAATTATGGACACTCAATAGTAAAGTTGAATGTACGATGGAGGATTAAGCAATTAGTATTTTTAAGTCTGTTTAAACGAAACGGATTATTCCTTAAAAGTAAAGATATTAATATTTTAAAAGCTAATATATTTAATTCCTAAGCTAATTGGTAGAATAGATGTTTTGACCACATTATTACTCCCTTGTACCCCAATCGTTTTATGCTTAGTAATACCTAACATAAATACTGAATTTTAAAAAGCCAGGTAGCCGGTAATGGCAAATGGCGTGGCTTGCTTTGCAATATGTCGATTGATCGAAACTTATGGAAAAGGGTCGATTCGTATTCGTAACGAACACCTTAATAATCGATATTTTACCATAACTTCAAATGGAGAAATATCGATAATCGAACATTCAAGCTTCGCCACAGGTAGCCGGCTCAAAACCACTTAGGAGATACACCCATTATGAAAGGTTATGTAAATTGTCAGGCTCCGCTTGAAAACAAGAGTTATCTAAAGTGATATTTACGATCGTCTAATTAATGTCAACTTAAAGAATGAAAGCTCACTGAAGTGCGATCTTCGGCGAATAACTGAATGACGCATAAATATCTCCGGCCGTTCCAAGCTACGAGGCGCTATTTTTGTGTTCAATTCATCTCGACTGAAGAGCTAATCGAAAATTTTCTAGAATTTTTAGGTTTGTTCAGTTGATCGAATTCATTAATAGAACTATACGGTGTAAACGAATATCGGCTTTTTAAGAAGTAGGCAAGAATTCAAGGAACCGCTTTCTGCTGCAATGAGAGACAACACACGCTTCAGTCTGTCGAAAACTGTCCTGACGCACTCTTGGACTTCAGAGTGAATGGTCAAGTACTTCAGTTCTCTTTTTTTCGGATAATTGACACCACTTGTGCAGTGGCGTGTCATTTTTTGTGATGAATTAATTGATCTATCAAATCAACCTTTCGGAAAGGATCGATTGTTAGGGTTTTTCCGACAAACACCTTAATAATCGATTCTTCACCACAGCTTCAAATATCGATAGTCGATAATTCACGCTGCACTCATGACCAAAATGCGCGTACGTTGAACCTCCGATGTACTTTTTAAGAGCTACTGAAAGACTAGTCGGTTATTTTAAAATAGTTTATTTTATTTTATTTTGTTAGAAAGCCGAGAAACGAAATTAGGATATTTCTGACGAACTCCGACAAGTTTACCAAACCCGTTTGATCCAATTGTTCACCTAGTTAGTGGAGGTGATGCTAAAGCACTTAACTTAAATGAAATAATAAAAACTTACCGGAAACTCGCAATCCACCCCAAAATATATACTTATTTCTGCAAAGTGCATGAACAACAATCAAAAGACCAAAACTAAAAATTAAGATATTGGTGTCACTATTAGGACAAGGTTTTTTGCCAAAATTTTGACACGAAAAAATTGCCCATAAATTTCAAACCAAACCGAATTGGTCATTTGTAGTATGCAGAGCGTAAAACGTGGTTTTGAAGGTAGGCTATTCAAGGATTTTATTAGTCTTGTTTGGGACTCAAAATTGTTAATTATATCACCATTTTATGTTCTCCAACGGCGCGAAAATTAATTAAACTCGCCCTGACCTGTTTTTTTATGGTTCCAATTAATTTTCTCTTTTTAACTAAACTTTTCGACAAAAAAATTGTCTCCACGAAATACTGACTCTTCTTCCGCAGATAACTTCTGGTTATATTAATTAGGAAAAATGTATCATAATCAAAAATGCTAAAAAAATCCTCCTGGTCATTTTTGATGTGACGAAATATACACCAACATTTGAAGTTTTAAACAAAAATGTATCATCCAACCTTTCCCTACGAGTACGACTCGTTTCACTGTGTGGAGATCACCGAATTGTTCACGAGATCCCCAGGCGGGAAACTCCGCGAGCACCCACGCCTGTGGGTGCCACGCCACCCACAGTGGCGAGGCGATAATGATCAATTATCGATATTTCCCCATTTGAAGCTATCGTAAAGAATCGATTTTTAAGGTGTTCGTTGCAAGCGCCCTGTTTATCGATCCTTTCCATGGGTTTAAATGGCAGATCAATCGAGGCGATGATGATCGATAATCGATTTTTCCTTATTTGAAGCTATGGTAAAGAATCGATTATTAAGGAATACCCTGTTCATCGATCCTTTCCCATAGGTTTTTACGGCAGATCAATCGATATATCGCAAATCACGGCTCGCGACTGCTTAATACGAGGCCGGAGATCGGGGATGCGAGGCCGTCTTTGTCTCCGGGAGACCCGAGACCTGCCGGGCCCGATCAATGGGAGTCGGAGATGTCGTCGCTGCTCTGACGCAAGGGCGTATCCAACGTGAGCCCTGTTCGCTGTATAACTCAATGGTTTCCAGGGCTCATGTGGATTTCGAGATACGCGGCGACATTAGAGCAGCGACGATGTGTGTAACCTGCTTAACTTATCTGTCCGACTCAAGAGCCGCCCGGGCGAGGCGCCGAGTCCGTAATTCTCAGCATCGCGCCCTAATCCCCGCCCGGGGGCCACGCTCATGCACGAACCAAACTTGGAGATTTTCCGGAGAAAACCCCCTCGTTTTCAATGGGGGTGTGAAGGAATCGGTCTATTCTGCCGCGCTAAATATAAACGCCGTATGAGCATTCGAATGTTGCCAAATATTCTCTCGGAACATATGAATTCTTGAAAAAAATTATGAATGTGTTTCCTTGAAATTTTCAGACATTTTAGATCGAATAATGAACGAATCCGAAGACGAACATTTTTCTGAAAATTCGTAATTTTTAGAAGGCAATTTGGCCATGCAAAATGGTTCATATGGCATTCTTCGTATTCTGCCGTGCTAAGAAAAAACGCCGTATGAACATTCGAGAGTTGCCAAGATTCATATGATAAATGTTTATTGTTGAGGAGAATTATGAATATTTTTCCTTGGAATTTCCAAGAACTTTAGATCAAAATTCGGACAAAATTATCTGAAAAATTTGAAGAAAAATATTCATAAGTTTACCAAGGAATTCGCGTTTTTCCAGAGACGATTTGGCAACGCCTGAAGGTTCATACGGCGTTTTTCCTTTGCACGGCAGTATTGCTTGCAGATTAAACTGCTCATAATGAACTAATAAAATCTCCTTGCCTAGAGCAGTGGCGGATTCAGCAAATTGGTGGCATTGTTTTTTCTCCATAAAAACCTATGGAAATGTATTAATTTTAGAGGGATCAAGTTCTCAGACAAGAATTGAGTATTTAATACTGGTTTAGATAGAAGAAAGCCAGTGTTGACAAATCGCTGGATCCGCCTCTGGCTTGGATTGGCATTGCGGAAGAATGGGGATAATGCACGCAAGAGATACAGCCAGCTGAGTAAGTTATTTATAAATAAAAGAACAAGAAAATCACATTCAACACATCAGAAATTTTAAAAATATACTCCGAAATGCACAATGTGAAGAAAAGGCTATGTTTCTTAACACGAGATTTTTCTCAGCAACATTTCAATTCTATTGGCTCCTTTTCCCTCCCAAAAGTCGTTACATAGTCTTATTACCTAAATTTTTCTTAAGACAAAACTTTGCTTTGCATGACAGGATAAAATATCACCATCGACCGACAAGAGGAATACCCTTACTAATCAGAAGGATCACCCCTTTTCCTTATCTAGTCCGACAACGCCGTTCATCTTGATTGATACCACCCGCACTACAGTGCGGTGCTCGGGTCTTCCGTGCTGAACGTAAAAGTCATATGAAACCAGCATTTTCCCTGCAGGTACGCTCTTCTTGCTCGGCAGGGTGGAGAAGAAATCCGAACCCCGAAGTGAAAACAAATTCCAGCCACTTCCGTGATACATTGTGCGACTTGATTGATCAAGCGTTGTCCCTGCAACCACCCTTCCCCCTCCTTCACGCCTCATCCTTATCCCCGGCGGGTCAAATTGAAAGCCATTCATGGGCCAACGATTCGCCGCGATTTCCTCCGATCAACCATAGCGTCCCGATCCTCAAGTAAAATCCACGGTGAGAGTAAGCTGAGAAGTCGCGCACAGTCACAGCTCTCTAACAATTGGGGCTTCAGAGGTACTTTCCAGTAGGCGAGATAAAAGTAAAAGCTTGACGTAGGTCTTTTGAAAAAAAGGACAGCCGATTATATTTCTTTCTGCAAAAAATATGATAAAATTCTCAAGATTATCACCTTACCATTTTAAGTGTATAGTTCTAGAGTGCCTTTATAGGGAGAGTATGGACAGCCCGATTTATGTAGCCCTTAGGGCCCAAAAAAGCGACAACGTGAAAAACGAAAATCACTAGAAAAGTGCCAATGCCTACCTATGCATTTGAGTGATTAATCAATAGGGCCGACAGCGCATTGTAAACAAGCGTTTTTAAGGGTTAAGACTTTGAAACTAAGAAAACGAATGCGAAATCATAATTGTATACGTTCTTTTATAATCTTTGATCAGTGTACCTGCTCTCGGAGTTTGAATTAGTGCCACTGGATAATTCGAATTCATAGGTTGGCTATGCCTTTTTGGGCCCTAAGAGCTACATGACCTGATCAAACCCAATCTCCAAATCAACTTGTCCATACTCTTCCTATAAAGGTACTCTATTTAGTTCTATTGAAATTGCCTAGCTTGCAAATAAAACCCATCTTCTAGAGGGACATTAACCGCTGATTTTGGCATCAATGCGAGTAAAATCCTGCGAAGGGAAAGCCAATTAAACACGTCGGTTTTCGCTCGTCAGATTTTTCTCGATGTTGGACTTGTAAATTAAGTCAATAAAAATATAAATTTGTACAGCGTTTCAAAAACTGGTAATTTAAAGAAAGGTGACAGAAAGAGATCAAAGTCAGCCATCCGGCGTAAGTTTTCCGGGAAAGAAGTTGTTTGAGCAGTCTTCTTGCGATGAACCGTAAAATGTATTGCCCTTTTGGAATAAGTTCACTCGTCCTGTCATTTCATCAGGAATTAATAAAGAAGCATCTCAGTCACTCGCTTTTCATACATTCGGGAAAGAACGTCGCGTATATCAAATCGTACTGTATGAGCATGAACTTGGAGAGCCTTCCAGTTTCAAAGTTGATTATTGTAAATTTCAAGTGATACATCTGAATACTTCACCAAAAGATATCATCATTGTGCAATAGGTTGCAGTAGGGTTGATCCTCCTCTCCTTAATAGCCCTTAAGATGTGAAACCACGGTGACAGTTTAGAACCCCTTTTTTGACCTCTTTAACCCCTTTCTTTTCTATTCCTCTCCCTTATCTAGAATCATACCGTTTCTTATTCATATCCTTATCTAATCGTCTCAACATGTCTTTAGTAGGTTGTAGGCCCGCTGGGGTTCTAGCCATAAAATCTACAGAAAAATGTTTTTAAAAAAATGTATCCTCGGACAAAAAACATTACGTTATTTTACGAGCTACCGCAAGAAGTTGTTTAGGTTTTGGAGAAAAATTTAAAAACGAGACCCGATTGAATCTCTGCTATTTTCGGCTTTGTTGCGATTGTCGCGCACACATCCCTTGGAGCATTACCATAGGGAAGACAAACGGAACCATCACAGCAACAAGGGTAAGGCGCTTGTCAATGACGGCGCAGAGATACAACTATTCGTACTTGATAGATGTCCGCGCTGCATCTGCAAAATTGAAGGCGTTATGGCGTGAGGCGTAAACTCGTTCTGCTATGCTTTATGCTACCTATGAGGTTTCGCTTGGATTCGGGAGAAAAGTTAATGCAAGAGAGTTGGAGAAAAGTGATGGAGGAAAGTTAACCCAAAATCGGTCTCCTACGGTGTAGTGGTTGTAGCTCCAGCTCTGTGATGGGAGGTCCCGGGTTCGATTCCCGGCCAAGCGACCCGAGTTTGATGCTCTCAAACAATGATTCCCTGGCTCTGGTTGTTCAGTAGGGACGGAGGGAGGACGAGACTAAAGCGCAGGATCATCCCTTGTGAGATAGTTGAAGTAGAAAAAAAAAAAATTGTTTTGGGTTTAATTCCGAACGTGTGTTCTTGTTCTGCTCATCTTGTATTTCTATTGACTTACACAGAAAAAAAGATGGTGCTGACGACACAACATTCTGTTCACGGGGCTCTTGCAGATTCTTTGTCACACCTACAGAATTTTTCTATTGTGAGAAAATAACTTCGGTCGTAGGAACTGAGTACTCTGTCCTCATAACGGAAGCTTCTAAGACTGTTAGGTACAAAAGAAATGCAAAAGCCCTGTGAACAGAACTATTTTTTTCAGTGTGGGGTTTCCAGTTTGGCTAACTACGATATTACTATCCTGATTGAAGTTTACATGGAAAAAAATTAAATTGCTGATTCAACAATTCAATTGCTAAAAACAGTGAGTGCAATGTTTCAATGTAGATTTTACAACAAAAAAATGCTACTTTAACCACCCCCGTGGTTAAATTAGTTTACAATGTGGTTAGAGTAGCATTTTTTTTATGTAAAATCTACGTTGAAACATTGCACTCACTGTTTTTAGCAATTGAATTGTTGAATCAGCAATTTATTTTTTTCCGTGTATCTAGTCTCTATGGGAGCTCCATTTGTTTTGGTTTTTGAACCAATAATACATGGATTGCATTTTGCAAAAAGGAACCACTAGCATTGCAATGTTGCTAAGATTGTGCAACTTCTTTTATCTTGGAGGAAAACCCCGATTATCCCTTAATAGTTTCTATTTTACTCGCTAAAAACTGTAAATTTAAGGCCAAAATTACCATCTAAATTTCATAGTTGTTCACGATTTCCGCAATTTTATTGCAAAGGATGAAGTTGTACAATCTTAGCATCATTGCAATGCTAGTGGTTCCTTTTTGCAAAATGCAATCCATATGTAAGCCAATAACATTTTGCGAAGAAATTGGGCAACGTGAGGTGGAGATTTTGGGCTGATTTTGGTTGAGCCCGTCCGATGCATCCTGGCGTTGTATGCAGAATCACAGAGAAGAACTCAATCATCATGTCAATCTGGCTCGACAAATATAATCCGCAAACTGTTAGGCGCGCGCGAGCGGCTTATCTCGGCTCGCTCAGGCTCCATCGAAGCTCACAACAACGATTGAGCAGGGCACCGAAAGTTTGCTCATTCTAACTTTTCCACTCATTGTTCTCAGATTAGAGAGCTCGATTGAGGAGAATGCCATTTGTTTTTCACCAGAGGCTTAGTGGCGTATAAGTTTAAGACTGTCAGCCTCGGAGGACCTGCTGGTTTGATCCTTGGGAACAGCTGCATTGCCAAATTGGCCATGGGGTCCCTATAAAACCTATGGAAATGTATCGATTCGTATAGGGGCCAGGTGCTCCGACAAGAATCGATTATTTAATATAGGTTTAAATGGATGAAATCCAGTGTTGCTAAATTGCTGGATCCGCCTCTGAGTAAATGTGAATCAGCCTGACATCCAGGCTATGTCTCATAAACTACCCTGAGTCAGACTGATATCAGCCTGAATTAGTCAGACTCAGGGTACTTTATGAGTCAAGCTGACTCACATTTACTCAGAGGCGGATCCAGCAATTTGGCAACACTGGATTTCCTCCATTTAAACCTATATTAAATAATCGATTCTTGTCGGAGCACCTGGCCCCTATACGAATCGATACATTTTCATAGGTATAAATGGGGAGAAACAATGTTGCCAATTTGTTGGATCCGCTAATGGATTTACTAGGGGTTCTTTATGAATAACTGCTAAACTGCAGTGCATTTTGCAAGAGTTGATTCACAAAATAAAGGGTGAATATTTTATCTGTTTTCTTGTAAAACAGCATTTTCCAGAAAATTTTTTTTTAAAAATGTTGAATAGAGGTATGACGATTTCACTTTAGACGGCAGAACTATTTGTGTGCTTCCTGTTAAATTTTTGTGTATTTGAGTTTCAGTTTTCGAGGTGGGAAATGTGCCGAAAAAATGCATAACGTATGCTTACTAGGCAAATCACAAGAGAAAAGCAAACGGTAACGATCAAAAGTATTCTGCCGAGCTAAGGAAAAACACCATATGAACATTCGAGAGTTGTAAAATTTTATTCGATGAGATGTTTATTACTGAGGAAATTTATGGATATTTTCCCTTGAAATTTTCAGGGGCTTAAGGTTAAATTGCGAACAAAATTATCTGAAAAATTGGAAGGAAAATATTCATAAGTTTACCAGGAAATTTGTGTTTTATCACAGGCAATTTGGCAACGCCTGAAGGTTCAAACGGCGTTTTTCCTTAGCACGGCAGTGTTAGGAATGTTACCGTCTGCGTGAAAGATGATCTTCCAGGACAAAACTTTTAAGGGTAGGCAATTCAGTGGAGGCGACAAAAATCCGTACGATGGACGGTTGCATGTCTCCGTGGCTACTCTACGATATACGTGCTTCGCTATCTTCTGGTGGATGTAATTTCGAGCTGAAATTGGTACGAAGATGTTGAGGAAACGATATCACATTCTGCCGTGCTAAGGAAAAACGCCGTATGAACCTCCAGGCGTTGCCAAATTTCCTCTGATAAAACACGAATTTCCTGGTGAACTTATGAATATTTTCTTTCCAATTTTTAAGATAATTTTGCTCGCAATTTTACCTTAATTTCTTGAACATTTCAAGGAAAAATATTCATAACTTTCCTCAACAATGAACATTTTATCGAAGGAAATTTGGCAGCTCTCGAATGCTCATACGGCGTTCTTCCTTGGCACGGCAGTATTAGAGAGAGGGTTCGCCTGCTCGATGCCTTCACCCACCCATTCATGTTCCACCATTCAGCAAGATAAAAATATGAGGCAAGAAAATATCGAAAGGCTTCACCCTTTCCTGTCCCTCTCTCAATACCTTCCAAGTTCCTCGTCGACATGGATGGAAAAAGCGGACTGCAATCTGATAGCTTGTAGGTGCATCGCGCACGGTGGGAAACAGTTTGATGCTTCGACCGCAGAAGAGAAAATGAGATTCCGATCATTGAAGATGAAACTGCAAAAAGAATAAATTGCTATTACGCGTCTTTTTCCTCCTTTATCGGGTTGTATCAGCCTTTTCCTTTTTTGCCCGATGTGAAATTTCGGTTGTCAACCTAAACTTAAAACACGATGGCCATTTCGGCTTTATCAGTCATCATTAGGTGATTATATGAAAAAACGAAAAACGAACTAAAAATAAAATGAAACGGAAGTTAAAACATTACATAGAGTATTCGCCGGTGATAATACTCCATGTAATTTTTTAACTTCAGTTTTGTTTTATTTTAGTTAGTTCTTCGTTTTCTTTATAATCACCTGATGATGGCTGATAAAGCCGAAATGGCCATCGAGTTTCAAGTTTTAGGAATTTAGAATTTTCACATCGGGCGAAAAGGAAAAGTGAGTACTACACGAATAAATTGCTGCTTGAGAAAATGCAGGCGAGATTTTATCATACCTGATCAATGTGATCATGATGAGTTGAGTTTTGAAAAGAATCAAAGATCTCATATTTCTACACCATGGTGTAAAAATAACGCTTCATTTTTTCATAAAATATTAATATTATTAGTTAAACAAATTTATAAATTAATTATATTTTATTTTAATAGGACACTGAAATTACTCTCCATACAATTTTTTCTTAAAAAAGATGAATGAATAAACTGAAGTGAACCCCTAATGTAACTCAGACATTTGAAGATTATTTCTCTCTAGAAAAATCGGGAAAATGATAAATAATGCAGTCAATGCCCTAGTGACTGAAAATTGAAGTCTCGTAAAACAAGATGTTGACTGTTCATTGGATTAGGAATGGCAATATCAAAATTTAATTTCTGTGAAGTGCTTCAATTAAAAAAGACACCTTGAAGAAAATTTGTCAAATCCTCTCTGTCAAATGTGTTTTTTCGATCTCTGTCGTTGATCCAACTACGCTTTTTTTCTCATGTCATATTTTTGTGGTGCAGTGTGGAGATTAACAATAGTTCATGAATATTGAATCCTTCCAAAAATGTATTACTTAATTGTGAGGATTGCCCCTCATTGGCTGTTTTATTCAATTAAAGAATGCATAAATTGAAATTGTATTTTTTAAAAAAAATGAGAACTATTTAGCTCGATTTCGGATGTACTTAAATATTGATCTCTGAAGTCAGGGTTTTTTCCCCAGCGTGCGACGAAATAGTGCCCCCGCCTAACATTTTCGAATTAAACTCGCTGTCATTTTCAGGCATTTTTAATTCTTCGTCGATCTTTCCCTCCCGTCTGTAAGTCTTTATCACGATCACTGCCTTCCAATTTACTGCACCGATAGGATTCTTAGATAGGAAGCCAGCTGATTTTCGAATTCCATTCGTCAGATTCAGTCAACCGTGTCCTATTTTCCCTCTTCTTTTTCACGTTTTTAATTAACGCACATATTCGTGCAATACATCGATTGATCTGCCATTTAAATCTATGGAAATGGATCGATAAACAGGGTGTTTGCAACGAACACCTTGATAATCGACTTTTTACCATAGTTGTAAACAGGGACTTATCGATAATCGATCATTCATACCTCGCCACTGCATATATACTAAGTTCATTTCGATATTCGGTTCGTTACCTCAGCTTGCACCATACCACCAATCTTTAGTGAGAACGCAACTTGTTTACGTTTGTATCAAAATAAGATGCTTATTGCCATTGCCATATCATGTAATTCACCACGGCGCTCTGTGACAACTACAGCAACTTTAACGTAATGCAAAATGCATAACCAATATTTTGAAGGCATTTCCCTTTTTCACTCTGTGAATCATGAATCTTTCATGCAGTACTGCGGTGACTTTGCCATGATTCAGCGTCACTCTCCCCTTATCTTTTTCTAAGCTCAACTGTGTACCAAAAATAAATAAAAAAGGAATTCAACTCTTAAAATTAAATTAAACGGGCGCAAAAGAGGAATTTGTATTTTCATTAAAATTTCATTAAATCAGACGATACTTCCAAAATGTCAACAAATATCCACTGTTTACTTTTCAAGCATTTATTAATGAGAAGATCGCATTACATTTTGGAGTATTTTTCCAGCTGTATGAAATTCGTTTGTTACATTTTTAGTCATTCAGGGAAAATCAAGCGCGTTAAATACGACGACCTTTATAAGCACACTTCTTTTATGAACCTGAATTTTTTTTTAGATTCATATAAGCGTATACCCGTCGAGTTTTCCTGGAACTATTACACCACCAAAGGGTAGGAAAGAAGGCGTCGAAATATAATAATGTGGAGTGAACCGTGCAGGAACGTTCCAGAGCTCACCATTTTTTATTGTGCAATATCATGACACACCAAATAAAATGCCGCCTCAATAATTGAGGCTGACTCTCCAAAACTACAAAATTATAGGGCATTGTCTCACACTCCGAAGCCGCGGAGTACTTCTACTTTAATAGAAGGAAATGTGGCAACCCACAGGACGATCGAAAGGCAATAAAGTTGAACATATGCCAATTACTGCCTGACGATGGAAAAATTCATATGCGCGCCATGTTCGTTTTTTTACAAATGAACGAAAAAAATGGAGTTAATTCAGTTTAATTGACTGCTCGATATCGTTTTTTTTTTCGTCGGTTCGAAAATCCTCTACCACTTTCGGCTTATTTATTTGCAGACTGAATGGTATGTAGCTCGACTTTATGAGTGAGATTGGTCTCTGCATATTAACCTAATGGTGAAGTTGTGGTTTCATGAAAGGCTTCCTCTCCAGCAAAAAACTGTAAATTGAATAAACAATTAGGGATGATAAAAAAATGCTCTGTCTTCAGCAACTTCTGGACGAAAGAATACGGTAAATTTGTCGGATGGAGGGACGTAACTTCATTCCATGGTTGTAAAAGCGACTCAAGCAAGTGATTTTTTTTACAAAAATGAACATGTGAATATTTCTTCTGAAATGTTTCTGATATTTGCATGAGGTCTGAAGAAAAATCAAGGAAATTTTCAGCATAGAATTCCCTAAGATACTATTAGTAAAAATGTAATTTTCGAAGTGAAATTTGGCAGCATTCAAATAGAGTTACGTTTTTTCGTGAGAGGCATGATGAATCATTCCCCTTCTTTGCGTCGATAGGATCAAATATTCATTTGTAAAATACCCTTCCTCCACTCTAACCAATAGGGCGCACGCTATGACAAAATTCAACCAATTTTTAAAGGAATAATAACTATATAATATGCATGATGTTATTAACAGTCTCAAAGTTTAATTTGCTCGCACCAATATGCTTCGAATTTCATCCATTTTTGCCCAGTCTGATCAAATTCGTCGTTTTCCGGACGAGGGAACGTAATTCTGTTCCAATGTTGTAAAACTGACTGAAACAATTACATTTATTACGAAGATAAACCAGCAAAGTTCTCGTCAAAAATTTGTCTAATTCATATACGAGATCAAAAGAAAAATGAGAGAAATTTCCAGTCATAATATCTCAAAATTCTTTTGGTAAAAATGCAATTTTCGCGGGAAAATCAGGCAATATTGGAAAATAGTTGCGTTATTCCACGAGGGGAACAACTAATTGGACTACATTTTGCAATTTGGAACTATAAATTCTAGCCCGGTTTAAAAACAACGTGTGTGCCATTAGTTACCCTATGCACATGAGTGTTTTTTCAGATGAGCCAGAATTTATAAGTCCAAATTGCAAAATGCAGTCCAATTTAGACTTACTCCATGGAATTTGCATCAAATTTTGTGAATTGTTATACACACTTTTTCATGGACCAATTCCTTATTTTCCTAGATCCTGATATACTGCATTTGAATGGTCCCCTAAGAGTTGTGAAAGAATTTTCCTAGCTTTCTCGAATATAACTATCAAACAAATCTTACTCTTCAGAAACTATTCGAGAAACGTGGCAATACGCAGCTAGCGCGCGTCTGTGAAGGTGCGTAGAACACAACGCAGGTTCTGATCAAAAAGGAGCAGGGCATGGATCAGTGGCGTAGCGTGCTATGCGATACATCGATTGATGTGCCACTTAAACATATAGAAAATGATCGATAAACAGGGTGTTCGCAACGAGCACCTTAATAATCGATTCTATACCACAGCTTCAAATTGGAAACTATCGATAATCGATCATTCACGCCACGCTACCGGTATGGACCCCTCGTTAGATGAGTGCATCAATCATTCTACAACGGAAAGCTTCTTTTTTTTCGCTCCGCTCCTTTTTAGAGCCTCGAATAAAGGTGTTTCTGCCGAACAGAACTATGTGCAGTAAGACATGAGCCCTGAGATCCATAAGGGTACATACATGACAGGGCTCACGTCATAATGCACATAGTTCCGTTGGGCAGAAATACGTCCGAATAATCACAGACGCACCCGGATCGGGTCGTATTGATCGACTGCTCCAGACGCATAGGAAGCAAAAAACGAGCTCACACAAAGTATATAAAAAATTACAGGTGAAAATGTTGTATACACTCTTTGACCCTTCCTTAAAAAGAACAAGATGAGCTCCCTTTGAGGGGATCTTAAGGTACTTTGAGACTACTACAGGGATGGCTAAATCCTGAGACCATTCATCACCAGTGCGGTGGCGTGCTTTGCGATATATCGATTAATATGCCATTCAAACCTATGGGAAAGGATCGATAAACTGGGTGTTCGCAGCAAACACCTTAATAATCGATCCTATACCATAGGTTTAAATGGCATAACAATCGATACATCGCACTTCACGCCACGCCACTGTTCATCACGATTGCAACTTTCAAATGAGCCGCGCGAGCTTACTCTCATGAGGGGAAAAAATTCAACATTATAGCTGGATATTGGTACTGGACGATCATTTTATACTGTAAAATTTTGAAAAAATGTTTTGGCTAATCATTTCAAGCCAACTTATGACTGAACATATTTTCTTTCAAAAACATGAAATATGCACGAAAGATTTGCTTTTTAAACATAAGGCGATTTTTATTTGGATTGCGTTGGAAGAAAAACCCTAATTCTTGGAGGGCAAGTGTAATCACTAGTTATTTGGTGAGGAGTGATACTTTTACTTGATTTTGATGCGGATGTTGCGTACCACAAATTAACGTGCAGATCCAAAATTATATTGAACAACAACAAAAAAAGCAAAAATCTTTTTGTGTCCAGGTGGAAATGAAGAATATTCTAAGCGTTCCGGGTTATTTCTATTTACCTTATTTATCGTTGTGCAGCCTTTCCCGAAATCAAATTGTCATTTTTTTAAGTGATTCGGCTGATTAAGTTGTTCTTCATTCAACAACAGAGACTTGTTAAAGTCGATCCAGTCAATTCAGCGAAAATTTGAAGGATACACTTACGGAGCACATTAGTTCACTATAAGCATTGTCACAAAAACCTTATAACGATGGTGGATCTACCAGACCACATATTCGTTTGTGGTGTTTAAAACCCTCCACACCGATTTTATGTTTTTGAAGGAGAACAAATCAATAGCATTTCTGGAAGTTTTCACAGAGTTTTCTTCGTACTGAGAAGAAAAATCACGGTAGTTTTCAAGAATTGACGCTGAGTAGTTTGCCATTTAAAAAATAAAGTATGACAGGAAGTCTGCAACGTCGCAAACCGAAGCACGTGATCTAGTAGTATCACCGTCGATATATTTTATTTAAATTTTTATATTCCCCGATTTTTGTTCCATTACGCCTACTTTCGGTGAGAATTTCGATACTAAAAGCAAATAATGTAGAGTATATTTCAGACAGAGAGGCCACGAGAGGAGTTCAGAGAGGTTAAAATGCCCTCGTTAAAGCCTGAATCTTAAGCAGAACGAAGGGGCATCAGGAGAATTCCGTGCGGTAGGCGAGGGGATGCTGCCGTGATAAGGGAAAACGCCGTATGAGCCTTCGGGCGTTGCCAAATTTCTTCTGGCAAATCACTAATTTTCAGGACAATTTTTGAATTTTTTTCTGCCAATTTCTCAGATAATTTTGTTTCTAATTTGATCTAAAGTGTCTGAAAATTTCAAGGAAAAATATTCATAATTTTCCTCAAAAATGAGCATTTTATCGAAGGAAATTTGGCAACTCTCGAATGTTCATACGGCGTTCTTCCTTAACACGGCGGAATGGGTCGGCGGATTTGTATGTGCCAGACAAACAAATCCGCACATGTAGACCGGGGGTCGAGAGTGCGTATTCACAGATCTTAAAAGTTTTGACCACTCGCGGAGGGGCAGGCCAGGCCAGGATCCGGGGCTTTAACGAAGTTTAAAAGCTACTGCGAGCCGGTTATCTCGCAAGTTTTAATAAGCAATAATGAACTTCAATTAATTCTGCCCGTTTTGATGAATACCTGCGGGGCGGGCACACATGGAGTATTAGAGGAAGTGGTGCCCGGCTTCCATTAGCCTGTTTTATTTAGGCGCATTTATAAACCTCGCCGACGGGAGAGCCTGAAATACGACTGAACCCAAAGCATAAACAATGGAGTCCGAATGACGGCAGGTGTAAGGGTTTTTAAAATCTTATGCCGCTCATCGTTAAATCCCCAGTTGAAATTGTTTCTCACTGTTTTGAAATCATTATCGTTTCCATAATACTGCCGTGCTAAGGAAGAACGCCGTATGGACGTTCAAGGGTTGCCAAATTTCCTTTGATGAAATGTTTATATTTGAGGGAAATTTTGAAAATTTTTCCTTAACATCTTCAGACACTTTATATCAAATCATCACAAACAAAATTTTCTGGATTAAAAGAGAAATTGGAAGAAAAATATTCAAAAATTTTTCTGAAAATTAGCGATCTGCCAGGAGAAATTTGGCAACGCCTGAAGGCTCATACGGCGTTTTTTCATAGCACTGCAGAATACGTTACTTTCCTGACAAAAGAATGTAACTCCATTCCAATGTTACCAAATTTATATTCGCAAATGGCATATTAACCAGGAGAGGAGAATCTGTCACGTTTCTAACTGAAAATGTCACTGATTTTCCCTCGGATTTAATGCAAAAATTGGACAAGTTTCGGATCAAAATTGCACAGGTACATTTTTGTAAAATAAATTAATTGCTCGAGTCAATTTGGCACGCTTGGAATGAAGTTACGTTCTTTCGTTTAGGAGTCGACGAATACAGTAAAAGCTGTTCATAACGGAATCTCACGGGCCAGAGAAATTTTTTAGTCAACGTCAGGTTTCCGTTCCTTAGTACCCTAACATTCCTTTTTGAGCGATAGTTAAGTTTCGTAAACCTACCTCTGTGTGGACAAAGCCTTCCGTCCATAAGAAATGAACGAAAAAATTATGAGAGAACAAACATAAAACTGGTTTAATGATTTTAACTTCCGCCACCGCGCCGTGCTGCCGCGCAGACCGCACCGTATTTGGCGCGATGCGTGAAGTATTCACGCAGTCTTGTAGGCGCTATGCATTTCACGCTGACCGCACTGTTATTGAAGCAATGCGTCCGCCATCTGTTTCACGCTGACCGCAGTGACCGCCCTGTGTTTGATGCAATGCGTGAAGTATTTTTGCAGTCTTGTAGGCGCTAATATGTGTTACATGCCGACCGCACGCCGCGCCGCGCCGAGGGCTTCTCCTTTTCATCTTAAGTCCCCGTCATCATCTCTGTCTAAGTCGCGCTGTTCCAGGCCAAATTGCTTTTTTGGTCGCTCTCTCTTAACTCGACTAATTATAGGTGCTGTCTCTTGTATCACTGAAAGACGACAAAATTAGAAATCACTGTACTCTGAGGAATGAGAGATTTTGTCGCTTTTTCTCGCTTGTAATTTTTTTCTAAATCCGATTTGTTTTTTATACCTACATTTAAAAAATTGCACATTGGCCGCCCCCTGGATTTCCCGCCATGGGTCACGGCCCATGTGGCCACTCCCTCAATCCGGCCCTGACTGTCTACTTTTGCTTGTTTTTAATTTAATTTTAAAACTGCAACTCTGTGAATATATTTAGCCCTACCCGCCGCCAATGCCTCCTCTTGTGCTTGTCTCCGCCTGCGCATGGAGAAGTTCCTAAAAATTACATAGTAATTGATCAAAAAATCGAGCTACGAGCCAAATTATTATTATTATTTTGGCTTGGAGCCCGATTTTTTTAATCAATCACCATATTCTCTACAGCTTAGCCAGCCGAATTTGGTAATAACAGTAATTTATTAAAATTGTATGTACGAATGTGAAATCTGCTGTATTGATGCAATCTTCCTTTCTTAAAGGTTTACCTTTAAGAGATTCTATAAACTTGGAAGTCGTTTTAAGATAAAAGTAGTGGCGCCATCGTGCTTCTCGAAAAATTTACGGAGGAATAGAGGGTATATTCTAAAATTCCAGACACTCGCAAGAGCTCCATCACGACTTTTACAATGTAATTTAGCAACCTAGTCGACAGCTCAGCTCAATACCAGAAAGCGTCACGGAGAGGCGTTTCAGCTCATTCCTCAAGCTCGTCTTCAAGTCGCGTTTGTTTTTAGTGTCCTGAATCTCCTTCTTATTGCCGAATTTCCCTTGAAGTATTCAAAATCCTACTACGCCTAAAATCCTTTTATTTCGAAATACCTTATTTCTATTAAACATACGTAAACTTACCTTTACGCTTTTGCGCTTTCAATAGTTTCTGCGTTCGTCTGCAGGGAGACGACTTTTGTCAAAATTGTTTTATACTTAGATCTTGATCTTCACTGGACCGAACATGAACAGGGGAGGGCGAACGCCCCCTACCTACAGTCCCCTCGATCCGGCTATATCGTTTGTTGAAAGTCACTTTAGGGCCGTCCATAAATTAAATCACCCATTTTTTTCAATTTTTCGACCCCTCCCCCTTCCACGCCGTTTCCAACCGTCATCCACTGCTAGGTCCTTCAATCAAAAAATTACATCATCCTAAGCGTACCCCTTCCACCCTCCATTTTTCAGGGTAAAACGCAAAAAATCGATAAAAATCAGTTGATATAGTCAAATTTCAAGCAAGCATTTTCAGTATTTTCGCCTTTAGAAAAGCTTACGTCACTAACCCTGGCACTAACCGTTATCCACCGCTAGACCTCCCTCCCCATTACTTAATCTATGGTGACGAAATTTATGGACAGTCCCTTTCCTTCGAATCTCCGATCATCAAAATAGGGTCAGACAATAAATAAAGAAAGTTGATAACTCGTCCACGGAAAAAATTAGGTAGCATTTACTACATCCTGCTGAAGAAACGGCACAACCGGAGAGTATGGTAACTTTTATCAAAATTTTTGTGAAAGTAACAAGATTTTTCTTTATTGTGACAATAATTTTGGTGGAAGTTACCATACTGTCCACTGAAAAAAAAAAAAATCTTAAATTTGCCACCAAGAAGTATTTTTTCTTAAATCAAGAATTTTGCTGCTTAATATAAACTACTTTTTTGCTTAACCCAAGCCTTATTGTCCTTGTATCAAGAAAAATTCAGTTTAAATCAAGATAGAAAAATTCTTGGCGGCAAATTCAAGAATCATCATGCTTGAGGCAAGCACATTTCTTTTTCAGTGAGTGTAACCAGAGTATGTTAAATGCCACCTAACTTTTTTTCCACACGGATATATCCGTGTGGGACTAGCGATTCCGAATTCGGAAGTATCATGGATTTGAGAGGTGAGTCGGCAACTTTCGAGATGGCGTTGACGCGGTAATGTGTATAATTAATGATGTAAACCGCAGTGAAGACGCCGGCCGGCCGCGGCGCGCGCCACGTCTCGCGCCGCGGTGATAAGGCCCCGAAAAGCCACCACTCAGCATTGTTTCGCGTCCCGCCGTTGTCGCGTTGAGGCTCCCGGCTTCCTGTCCCCGGTGATTTATTTCCTCTTTTAAACGTGGCGATGTTTCCACGTTTTGACGGGGATCCTCCTCGGACCGGATACGGGTCCGTCAAAGCGAGTTGCATCGAAACTGGACCAAACCCCCGCACTGAAAAAAAAATCTCGGTGTATTTACTAAGAAAAGGGTAAAATCACAAAGAATTCAGGGTTCTATTTGATCCCAGTTTTTTCTTGGTAAAATTACCATTTATGGAATTGGTGATTTTACCGAGAAATCTCGGTAAAATTGTTGAACTTTCTCGGTAATTTTACTGGACCTTAGTAAAAATGCCAATATTTTTTATCGACTGTGGTGAAATTACCGGGATAAAATGGCAAATTTACCGGGAATTGATTACCAATACAAGTGGTATTCTTACCTGAAAGAAACAGTAAAAATACCGGTTTTTAGGTAAGCTTACCAGTCTGTCTTGGTAAAATTACCAATAATTGGTAAAAAAAGTGAGATGGTAAAGGTACCAACGGACCTTGGTAAAAACGCCGAGAATTTGTTTTCAATGCGAAAGCTCATCTTTTTGGTACTTACTGCATTTCTTCACTGAAAAAAAAGTATAGTAACATCTGCTATAAATCTACTTGATTTTTACACAGTGCTACAATTTAGTGAAAATAACCAGAATTATGGTAGTTTTCACCAAAATTCGGTTGATGCTTACCTTAGAATAGTAAATACTACCGTACAGCCCAGTATTTATTACCATACTGGTTTCACTGTGTCCGAGTTTGGTAAAATCTACTATATTTTTTTTCAGTGTTTATGAGCGATTTTCTAGTAGTATGATACAGCATTGGAAACCTACACAGGGCTGGAAGTTAATCATTCTGATACATGAAATGATAATGAAAATAAGGCTAAAAAAACAAGGAAAGTACACTGAAATGAAGAATAAAATCCTAACTCAAACTATCGTCGGCAACGAACCGGCAGTCGCACTATCGTCGCTGAAGAAGGTGGGCAGCGAACCCTCCGAAACGTCGTCCGGACAAATAATTAAGTAAGGAAATTTTGAGTTTTTAAATTTTTAGCGATTTTATTCTTAATTCTGATACAAGTTTCTTGATCAATATTTCACGTTAAATACAATTCGCTCAACGAAAACTAATGAAATGAACTCCTCGCCAAGATGCAACGTGTTTCTTGATATGTGAATTCAAACCTCCCGCTCATGAAAATGCAACGGTCTCAATGGTCTTCAATGGTCAAATCGCACACTAAAAGTTACCATGACAGTCTTTGCGATTTGAAAATCTGACCACCTCAATGTTGACGCTTTGGCTCAGCTATAGCATGTTGTTCATAGTGTGAACAATACAGGGTGGGAAATGAACAATGAACAGTGCTCGATTGGAAAAACCTGCCAAAATTGTCGTAGTACACGATTGGACTCATGTAGAGCATTGCGTTTCTTGTGATCGGGTCATTCAAAAATCCCGTGACCAATGTAAAAAATAAACGTTAATATCTGAGTTAGGAGTCAATTTCGGTAATTTCCGATGCGAGAATCGTGTTTCACGTGAAATTCTGATCAAGTGACATGTGTCAGGATGTTTGAAATTGCACCTTGTCTAATGGTACATTCTGCCCACCTAGCCACCTGGCTACACTGGTGGCTATACTGGTGGTTTCTGCCACCTGGTTTGTGTCGTATACACAAACTGATTGCGGTAGACGCACGGGTTGTAAGACAGTATGTTAGAATTTTTTAGCCAGCGTCAAAATGAATGGTCGTTACAAATGTTGCACCAAACAGCGTATCTCTTAAACAAAAATTGTGCTCATATGAGCTTTTACCCTCTGTATTGAGATTTTAAGCTTTCTGCTAATTTTTAACGCACGTTGACTAAAAAATTCCAACCTACTGTCTTAAGTGTCGTGCGTTTTCGTCTCGCTGAAGATAGCGAAATTCTTTCAGCTCAAGAGCTGATTGATGTGACACTGCTACGACGATTTCAGAATTAAATCCGTCAATTTGACAACGCTGCACTGCGAAATGATGACAAATGAACATTTGCCGCGCTGGCTCTATACGTTCGGCGCCTCTTGCCGGATCACACACCACTCGTCTCGAGTTCCCTCTGGAACTGCCGAAAAATATCGGGAGACGCCATCTAAGTGTGGCAACATAACGACATACTCTGCAACCAAGGAAGTTGACTGCATACTTTGTCGCCCGACCCGGAAGATCAGTCAAAATCCGAAACACTCGTCATCATGCTAATCTCCCGCCATCCGGCTACAAGGTTGCCGTTTTCGGCAGTTTATTCCATTTTGCATAAGGGGTTTGAAAATAATTTTCGGAGAATCTCACAACCTTGTCCGCTGCGCAATTTTTACCATTTTTATCACATTAAACGAATTTTGTTTGACAAATTTCCTCTCTGCAGTCTTTCGTAGACGATGCCTCGTGTGGAAACGTTTTATGATGACGAGAATGCTCCTCTCATGCAGTAGATTCAAAAATGTAACCCAAAAAAATTCCCTCTCCACTCGCCGATCAAAATTAAAAAAAGGTATATGAGTTATGCGATGATTTACACCAGAATTACCCCAAATTTGTTTCACGTCGCATAATTCCCGCCGGTATTTTATTTTATTTTTTTTTCACAAGACACTAAACAATCGAACACCTTGGCACTTTCTGTAATTTTTTTCCAGATTTCATAACATATACTTACTGAATTTTCGTTCAGAATTTTGTTTAGTTTGTTTCTCGTAAAAAAATGGAACATTAGAGGAAATTAGATGACCTTTTACGTAGATAGGCTGACTCTGGTAAAATTTGTTTTTTATCCCTTGAGAACGATATGGAGAGAATTATATTTTCATAGATCGATAATTGGTCCCTGGAAGGAGTTGACTATTCTCAGTATTTTCTTATGTAGAGAAAACCCCATTTTATCCCCAATTTTTTAATTTTGCCTCCATTCGAAAGCAACTTTCATGTATAAAAACAAAAAGTCAAATTGTCATCATGCTATCGCCTAGAGGGAAAATAGTGTCCGATTTCGGATTTTTGTCTGTACTTCTAGACTGCGAGCCAAATGCCTTTTCTAGTCTTATTTTCAATATAATACATGAGAGGTACACCCTCACTTTCAGGAGAGAACAAGCCGAGTCCCAAGTTTGATATCCCAGCAATGGTTGAATTTTCCACTTTTGGGGATCCAGCATTTTTTTTTCCAACAGATAACTATACGCTTATCCTACTTTTTACTGGCTATCTAGCCTGAGCAGTGATCACAATAAGTTTACCAAATAAAGTTTTATTTGTATAACGAATAACGAATCGCTCGATGGTCATCAAACTACTGTCAGGTGGCTAATTTTGAAAGATCAGCACTGGAGTCCTAAAAGTTGAAAGTTCTATCCGTGTACAATGGGCTAATAAAGACTTTTCACTTTTCACCGGGGAAGAGTATGAGAGGAATATCAAGCAATTAGCGGAGAGAAAGGTCAAAATCTAGGCATTAGAGTATGGTTGAAAAATTCAAACGTCACTAATTTTGATGAGTCACAATTGAAAGAGGGCAACAGGCGATTTAAAAATTTACCCTCGCAGCCGCAGGGAATGTGAAACAATGAAGGGCAGTTCGGAATTTTAGTCCATTTGCATAACAAACAAGTTTTAAGTGTTTCACTGGCTTTAAAGCTGCATAACTTCATTCGACCAATTTTGGTTTAACTGAATTTAAAAGTAGCTCGGGCGGTGTTTGAACTCTTCAAATCCGCGCCGTTATTTGCCGAAGCGTCTGAATGTGTGCGCCGAAATTTCCTGTACCCCACGCTCCCCCCCNCCCCCCCCAACCCATGAAATTGAAATGGGATCGGGCTTTAAATCATACTTTAATCATAACACTGCACCACTTAAATTCGAAGTTGCCTCCTCAGCTCTTCCTATCATTTTGAATCTTTTAGATTCGTTTGAGTGAATATTTGCGTTCTTGTATTTTGACTCCAATTATCTGAAATGAGACAGAACTTAAATGTGGCTCCTAGTGAAGGAAGCTCTATGAGTTTTCTTTTCCTCCTACTCGCGATTTCTGAATTCATTCAGAGGCATGCCTTGTAAATATGGAAAAGGAGCAATGTCCTTTGGAGAAGTGAGGTTCTGGAATATAAACATAATATTTCGGCCAATTTTCCACGGAATATTCCATTGCTACCGTTGGTCCTCTATGATATGCGTACATACTTCGGTTATGTATGTCCGCGTCAATATTTTATGTACATAATCTCAAAGTTACCAGGCAATGGCCAGTTTACACGTCGATTTCTAATTCTAAATTTTGCTTTTTTTTTTGTTTCAGATTAAAAGCTACTTCTTTGAGTACTCGCCTCCTCGCATTGGATTATGCAACCACAGATATCGTAAGTTAATCACAGCTTTCTTTGATCCATTCTAAGGGAGGGGTCCTTTGAAACGAGTTTAATTTCGTTTTAATTAAAACATTTATTTTACTTATAACAGATGTATACTGAAATTTTAAGGCTGGACACTTTTTTCGAGCTTCATTTCATGATGAATCGTCGTATAAACACTACAAAACACGCAGTGTACAAATGAAAGTGATTATTTTTTTTTCTCCTAAATGATGTAAATTTTCCCCCGATGTTCAATTGAG
Organism: Bemisia tabaci; assembly: GCF_001854935.1. Lineage (NCBI taxonomy): Eukaryota > Metazoa > Arthropoda > Insecta > Hemiptera > Aleyrodidae > Bemisia > Bemisia tabaci. The sequence continues at coordinate 895,465 of NW_017548866.1, read as the reverse complement.
TGTCCAAATTAAGTTAGCAATTAAAACTAATTCCAGTTTTCATATTAGCCTATGATGTATTTTTATTTACGAAAATGTTTGATGTGAGCATTATCGTTTGTGAAGTAAACACACCGTAACATAATAAATCTTCTTTTCACAGTTTGTTTTAAGACGCAAACACATTAGTCCTACTATTATAGCTTCCATAATTTTAAAATCGAGCTTTTAGCTATCGGTTAATACTCCTTAAATAAAAACACATTTTCTGAATAAAGCACCCGGTCCGAAGAAACGCTGTCATTCGTACTTCTACTTATGCATGGTGGATTAATACCCGTCTCGTGTATTGAACGTACTTCTATCAAACGGAACTAAATGCATTTAGACATGAGCCCGGAGATCCATAAGAATATATGTTAGTTAGTTATTATAATTTTGAGACATTCAGCGACTCAGGCTATTAACGTCTTTACAGGTAATTTTGAAAATATATAGGAGTATAAACGAAAATTTAGATTTTTAAATTAAGAGAGGTAAAGAGTTTCAGAATTTTGCTGGCAATATTAGGTTCATCGCATGTAAGAGGGTTTGTATTTCTGTTGAATGAAGGGGAGTAGATCTGTGATTGGAGATGTCGGAGGGAAGAGCAGTCCATAAGTATGTGTTTGATGGTTAGAGGTGATGAATTGCAGAAGTGGCAGGTGGGTTGGTTTTCTTTAGATATGATATGATAGTGAGTGAAAAAAGTGTGACCTATCCTGAGACGCGCAATTTGGACTTCACATGATCTTGATTTGTGGTTAGATGTTCTTGGATATGGCATGGGGGCTCTACGGAGACGATTCTGTTCACTTGTGCTCCATTCTTGTTCCCTATATGCTTAACAGGGCTCACGTCATCATGCACATAGTTCCGTTTGGCAAAAGTACGTCCTATTAAACGAATGAGCACCACAGATTCAATCTCTTACGCACTCATCGGGTCGAGGTGGAATTGTCATGGCAACCTCATCCCATATTAGCATAGACAGTATTACGTTGCAATCGTTTATCTTTCCATCTGGTTGTCAGATGGTTTTCATTAAATAACAATTTTCCAACTAATCTGCCGTGCTAAGGAAAAACTCCGTATGAACATTCGAGAGTTGCCAAATTTCCTTCAATTAAATGTTTATTTTTGAGGAAAGATATTAACATTTTCCTAGAAAGTTTTAGGGACTTAAGGTGAAATTGCGAACAAAATTATCTGAAAAATTGAGAGGAAAATTTTCATAAGTTTATTAGGAAATTCGTGTTTTATCAAAGGAAATTTGGCAACGCCTGAGGGTACATACGGCGTTCTTCCTTAGCATGACAGTAATGAGCAGAGTTGAGGACGCGACTTGGCGATCGTGCACCTGGACAGATGAGCGATATCGTTGGAGCTTCCGGGCCCTGTCCGTTAATGGGGAATTAACCTCCCTGGAAGGCGGTTAATTACAGGCTAAGTACATTTTTACTTCAGGCGCTCTGATTTCACGTCTGATTTTCTGCTTTCTCGTCCAGTATTGTCGGAGTGGACCAGACGGAAAAATAAAGCACGAGGTTGTTGGATGATTTGGACATTTCCAATTAATTGTGTTAGTACCCCAAATAATTGAATCGGTGAGAACGAAAACACACCAACTCGGAAAAATGAAAGTAATCAAGACACACTGAAAACTGCACAGAGGATGAAGAAATTAGTCTAAGAAAAAGATTTTTGGTGCCGAAAGACAAGCACTTACGGACATTTTAAAGGTCCGAGTTGGAACAGATGTGCTAACTTCAATAATCTTTATAAAAATTTACCGTCCATAATGCCGTCCAATACCGTCATTTTCGAATTACCGAGTTAGTGTATTTTTGATCTCACCGATTCAGTTGTGGCAGTACTCCAAAAAATCAGGTTACTATTTCAACTTGAGTCGCGGTACTATAACATTTTATCGAAAATGTCCGTAGTATCCAACCGATTCGGGTAGTACCACAATTTTGGGGGATAACCCATAACACTTTTTCCCGTACTTTTGACACACAGAATAGACTACTAGAAAATGTACAAATTGAAGCATTCCGATACACGTTTCTTATAATTAAAATTTCACTTACTCACAATACTAATGTAATTTTTAGACGTGCGCTTGAAAGACCTATACAATTTATTTTTTTTATATTACTTTATATTTGAAATGAGTGGTGATTTAAACATTCCATGGCATATTTTCAACAAACTTAACCTTAACCTCTCGCAAGTATCAAAAGTAAGAGACACACCAACGCGTGTTGATAACGGCGCAGAGATACAACTATTCGTACTTGATGGATGTCCTTGTTGCATCTGCAAAATTGAAGGCGCGCTAGCGTGAGGCGTGAACTCGCCATGCCTCGCTCTATGCTACCCATGAGGTGTCGCTCAGATTTGGTGAAGAAGTTGAAAAACGAGTCCTGATTTAGACTCTCTTACGTTAAGCTGTGTTGACACTTGATTTTCCCTCTTTTTTATCAATTTGATGTCGAATTATTATTATTTATGATGTCTTTGTAGACCAACATCTAAAGCTCGTTAATTTGTACCGGGCCCATACCACCCGCAAGGCACGTTTTTTAAAGCAAGACTTGGGTTAATTTGACCCGGCTTGGGTATGGGTTGCAAAAAAATTCCATTTCTCTGATGAGGCTCGGAAGTTCTTGAGTTCTCGTGTGTTGTAGAGTCCACCCGAAAACTGGGATGCTTCATTTTAACGGCTCGGGTTTTATTTATTTGAGTTGCACGAGTTTTAATGGAAGTGTTATATCTTTGGCGAACATTACACTCATAATGGCGAGCACTTGTGACCCTTTTACATAAGATTTACTATCTGTAAGCTTCGCCTTGCAGTCTTCCGCGACACACCGAGGTTGACGTATTACTGCAGGGCTGGGAGAATTTTTTGCAGCCCATTCGAAAGTCCTTCTCATTCAAGCGTTTGCACATTCATAGCTTACGAGTGAATGAGTTTTATTTGCAGGGGATTGGAGCGAGGTGCCTGAGGAAGTTTGTTTCTATGAACGAGCAGGATGTGATGAGTGAATTTTTATTAAACTAAAAGTTTGAAGCTTGCAGTAACTGCCGACTTTAGTATCATTCTTTAAACAGCACTTTTTTGTAAGTAGAGTGGAGTACACTGTGATTGAAACATTTTCAAAGAGGCACCAAACGTGGCATTAGAAAAAATACAAGTTTTACAAACTTCGAGGAAATTGCATTGTAAGTGGGCTCTTACAAAAGATTTGAAAGTTTTGTGACCATGATAACCAAACGGCGAAGGAAGAGCAATATCAATAGTTAGGAAGAAAGGGATAGTTAGGATAAAAGCTATACTTTAAACACGCCTTAATCGCAATGTAAACTACATAAGGCACCTCTGAAGCGAAACGCAGTCTCAGGAGTAAAAATGAGGTAATTCGAATATTTGATAGATGCTACTTTTGGAAAGTCTATGAGCAAATCAATGATTTTCAAATTTGTCTGGCTCAGTGAAAGTAGTATATGTAGAGCACCGGTTACAAATTTACACGTTGAACAATACCTTTCAAAACAAAATTTAATGTTGTTATTACTCTTTCGACTGTAAATACTAGGATACTTAGGGGAAGAATCTCATCATTTTTTTTAATCGCGGTAAATTCTTGCTTGAACAGTAATCCGTAGCTTGTAATCAATTTATCACAAGCCCAAAGTCGATTTTTGAACCGTAATTGAATGACCTTGTTCGATGACTGCCTCTCGCAGCGATGCAATTAATCGATGTCGTCCAATACTATCGAATCAATAGCGTTCCAAAAATCCAGGCGTAGTTTCGCTCATTCCTCATCAATTAATTACTCTTAAATAAACAAGTAATTTAATACCATTAAACCTGGACTGCATAGCATCCAATATCCATTAAGAAAAGAATCTTAATTTTCGTGGAAAATTTATCCCACATGTGAATGCAATGATCAGTTATCCGTCAGAATATTTCGATGAAATCATGATTTCATCTCATAATTACTAAACCGGTATTATTGCTATAGGCATGCAAAAAATTAGTTCCTGTGACATAAAATAATTTAAAGGGCTGCCTCCTAGCCGCTACACAGCTCAACCCTTTAAAGAAACGGGTCATAGTTATATGCGCCAAAATCATAAAAATCAGCCAGATAGACCTCTAGAACGATTAATACAAAAAATGAAAATTTACAATGTTTAGCAAAGAAAATTCACAATTCCATCGCGTAATCTTGAAAACTCTGGATGAAATATCCAAAAAATTGAGAGCTGGCTTTTCTAGGAAATGTTCCTATGGGTAGCTGCAAAAATACTTGAAATCGGTCCGGCAGATCTCTAAAACAAACTGAGTATTACAATAATTGAAAATGTAGAGACTTAGAAAGCATATTTTTTAAGTGGCCATGATGATAATCGAAGAAGTTTGCTGAATGATGCTAAAGACATGGAGAGAACATCACAGCTTTTGAGAACATCGAACACTTTCAAATAAACTTTTCTCTATTTAAGCCATTTATGTTCATACAACAGAAAACTAAGCGGAAAGGAATATCTCGGGCAAATTCCGGACAATACGGGGCATTCTACTGTGCTTAGGAGAAACGTCGTATGAGCCTTCAAGCGTTGCCAAATTTGCTTTGATAAAACACGAATTTTCTGGTCAACTTATCAATATTTTCCTTCCAATTTTGCAGATTATTTGTTTTGCAATTTCCCCTTAGGTCCCTGACAATTTCAAGGAAACATATTCATGACTTTCCTCAAAAATAAACACTTAATTGAAGGAAATATGGCAACCTTCGAATGTTCATACGGCGTTCTTTCTTAGCACGGCAGCTTTCTGATCAGTTTGTCTATTTCCAAAGTTCGTTCCTTAATCCCATTCACAGTACGTATCCTCCTTCGCTCTCCAACATTTCCCCTCCTTGTGGTACACCTCCCACTCCACCCAACCCGCACAACTTCGGCATCGAAAGTTGAGAGCAGCAATTCAAATTTACATGTGGTCCCTTTCTGTCCGGAACCCGTGTCTGTGTGTGCGTGCACAACGCCGCGATACAGTTAATGGTGTGCGCGGGCGAAAATATTAAATAAATATTTTTCCTTCCGCGAGAGCAATAAATTACGTCCATCCTTCATTTTACTCGCGTAAAACAATCCTTTTTTCCGTCCCGCTGTGATTTCACCGCCCGATCTCTCCCGTTCCGATTTGTTTCTGCGATGTCTCGCCCTTCCCACGCATTTTCACCGCCGTTCTGCGGTTTGATTTTGTTCGTTGCTACCGCACCNGGGGGGGGGGGGGGGGGTTAGAATCAAGGAAGTTGATATTGATGACAATATGGTTGAATCCATGAAAATTTCCACTCACTCGAACAGATTTCTTTCCTACAATGAAGAGAAATTATTATCTCGGCGCTTTTTCAACCACTCTCCTTCTTAGGTAAGGACGTACGTTACGAGAACGTGCGAAAACGTACGTATGTGAAAGAAGGCTAATGAATATACGTTAGCTGAAATAGAAATAAATCCTAAGTTGACTAAGAGTTGAAAGAGCTACTAGTTTCTTTATATCTATCTCTATTAATGAATTTATACTGGCTATTGCTAACGTTATCATAGCTACGGTTAAAAACGTAGAACGGGTATAAGTTACGTAACGGGTACGGGTGCGGGTAAGATTAGTGATGCATTTTGGCGAGCTCAGCTATCTTTAGGCTGAAGAATATTGAGATAAGTGTATCAGTGCAGGAATTGAATATTCGATGAAATTTCACAAAATTGCATGAAGTTTTTGAAAAATTTGGGGATGCATTCAGGAGGCCAAGAAACGCATACAAACAGAGATTCTTGATTTTGACATTTACAATTTAAAACATTCCCGCATCGCAAGTGTTTTCGCTTCGTGTTGGAGATAGGTTATTAGTAGTATATATGGTCAGGTTATTATCTATCTAGGTTGTTATTGTTAGGTCGCGTTACTACCTAGTACCCGTTTGTTTTGTGACAGATCAGCAAAACATCACAGGAAATGTGTCATTCAATAATTTTTCTAATTTCACTGAACTCTTTCAAATTTCCTCCAAATTTTTCTTGTGCAGTTTTGTTGTTAAGCAACATGTTTCTACGGATCTGGATGTTTCCTTGAAAACTTTGAAACCACGTAGTGCGACACACATACAAAAAAAAAAAAAAAAAAAAAAAAAAAAAAATATTGTTGCCATTGTTACATTTTTATTGTCTACTATTACCGAAGCGGTCAGCTGAACCGAACTTTTCGATGAATAATTACCGAACTATTCAGTATGTGATACCGACTTTGGTTCGTGTAACCGAACTCTTTTTTCGATGTTTGGTTTTTTTAAAAAAAAATGTAACAGAGAGGAAAGTCACAATTTTTACATTTTGTCAAACACGAAAAGGACCCAGTATTTTTCAATATCATTCATAAATTTCTGAAATTTCATGAAATATTTCACGTGAAAATTCAAGATTTTATTTTTCATGAAATTGCGTCACCCTGAGCAGGCTTCCTGCCATACTTTAATTTTTAAATGGATGACTACTCAGCGTCACCTCTCAAAATTGTCCGTGATTTTTCTTCCTCGTGCGGTGCAAACTCTGAGCTGATTTCAAGGTATAATGTTGAGCTGTTTATCTCTTCAAAAAAATAAAAAAAAAAAAGCGGAGATTTTTAAACATCCCAAACGAGATACGTGGTTTGGGAGTTTCACGGTCGATTTGTATTGCATAAACAACAGGCCGCGCGTAAGTTTTTCATGAATCAGTTCACGTAAAAATTCAAGATTTTATTTTTCATGAAATTTCGTCACCCTCAGCGTGCAACTTTGCAATGGGTCACTAAACCTTGTTTATTTTATTAAATATTCTGAAAATACAATGTGAGTAGATAACGTGGTGATTTTTCCGCATTTTTATGGAGCCGAAATCGCGGAGAAACCCGCTTTTGACAAATCTAAAAACTGCAAGACATTTCAAACGCACCCGAATGGCGGGAAACTGACGGTGTTGACGCACTGCGGTAGTCATATCGCAATCTTCTCTCATTTTCCTCTGATGTTTGTTAAAATAAAACGTGTTTCAATTTGGAATTGTTGCTCGTTTATTACAGCTAACATATGAATGAGATTCAAGTCTTGTGATCAAAAGATATAATTTCGACTTTAGTATTGTTTTCATATACGAAGAGTAGGTAGACATTTGACGGACGTCGTGGAAACCCGTGCCCGCTTCTGATTGGTGCCGGATGACATCATTCGGCGCGGCGCGAAACCGAGGCGTTTTAAATTTGCGTATAAGTTGAGCGATTTGAACTGCGCATTTCTCGGTTATTGAGTTACTTGTTCGCGTTTTTAATGAGCGCATCGTGTTCTACGCGTCATTTTCCTTCAGAAAACTATATTCGCAAGTCAAAATTCGTTCATGGTTTAGTGACCCATTGGAGATGCACATTTTTAACTTTCACTACCCATACATTTAATACAAAGATTGAGTCGTTGGAGCGATCAAAACGGCTGGCGCAACCATAAAAGCGCGGGAACAATACTAAAATTATCATTACCGACATGGAGCCATAAACAGAGATAAACACAAGCGTGCTCCACGGTTTCTTTCGGTCCGTTTTCGCAGTGCTCTCGTCGAGCGAGCTCAAGAATTGCGCGGCTCCGAGGTAAGCACTGCGGTGATCCGCGCAAATGTTATTACTGCTCCCGAGTGGCCGGGCCCGGGTACATTGTCCCCCTCCCGCCTCCCGCCCCCCGCGACTTTTTTCAAGCGCCCACTTCATCGTTTGATGCTGAACCGTGCTCCCGCGCAAAGGAGGAACGTCGCATGAACTTCCGGATGTCGCCGAATATCCCCCGAATTAATGTTTATTTTCAAGATATTTCGCCAATAGAGAATTTGCAGGTGTCTTAAATTTTGTGGATTTCTTCTTTGAAATGATACTGCTAGGAAATCTGAATACGATGATATCCTTGGTTTCTAAATTGGACAATTATTGGTATTGGAGAGAATATGACAAAATAACCGAATCTGCTAAAATACATGTGTTTAAATGGAAAACGCCGCCAGATGACGTCAGGCGGCACATTTTCTCACTTTTAAATCTATTTTTCTCCAATTTCCTATGTCAGAAAAATATGAAAATTATGAAAAATACTGCGAATTCAGCTCACTAGGCACTCTCATAGATGAAGCAATACAACTTGTGTGGCAAATTCTCCATTCCCGCACGAAGAAACGTACTCACCTTCATTGACTCAAAGGTTTCAATTTTTACAAGAATGTACTTGTGCAACTCCTCTCACATTTTATCTGATTTTAGTATGACATCACCAGAAAAATCAGAAAATCAACAGAATCAACAGAAATAGTGGATAAAATTTCTGGCGATCAAAGTCGTAGAAATAGTGCGCGCAAATTCACGATTGGGGCGCCTTCAATTCGAGTGATACTTCCAGGTCTGCAGGGGAGTTAGTTTAGTTGCGTGACCTAACTTAACCCAAGCTGAATCTGTTGCGATCTGATGTCCTTGAGCTTTGTGACCGATCAAAATCATAAACTTGGGTACACTGATAAAAATATTTGTGTTTTTGTGTTACTTATGGTTAATTTAAGAAGTGAAACACAAACCAACGCAAATTTTGTGTTGATTTTGGTTCAGTTCGCGGTGAATTCAGCGCAGAAACCAATGGAGAGACTGAGAAAATGCAAACCTCCAATTGCGACGTTGGTTTTCTCCACTCGCTTTTCATTAAATTTCTTCAAGAAAACTAGCTGGCATTTTATCTTGGAATTATCAAGCAAAGGCAAGGGTTATTTTGTGTTATACCATATTAACCAAACTTTTTCGTTGATATTTCTCTCGGTGTTTATTCAATTACAACGCAAAAAGCAGAACAGTTTTAGGCTAATATTAAATATTTGAGTTCATAATTTTACAACTTCAGAATAGAGGTTCTTTCGTTTGGGGGAAGGGGGGGGGGCGATGATATGAGGCCACCGGAAGAAGAGGATTTGAACGATTATGAATTCAACCCTACCTTGCACAAATTTTTAAAAAAAATCCAAGGGAAAATTTGCGCGTTTTCAAGGAAATTGTCACTTTATTAGAGGAAATTTGGCAACGCCCATTGGTTGATACGTTGTTTTCCCTTTAGATGACCGCGTGAAGTCCCGACCCCGCGCCGCGTTGGGGTTGGGAGCCGGCCAAGCGGGGCTTAGCGTGGAGCGCTTGCTGTCTCCACCCCGTTCACGTTCACGTTCGTGTTGTCCACGATGATTTGTAACATACCTAGACTCCTGCCAACTGAAACTTGTTACAACCGCCGCCGAAAAATTCCTACCTCACTCTTTCTTCTTTTTTATCTTATCCTCCTATCCTCCCTCTCCTACCACCCTTCTATCCTACCTATCAGCTATCCTAGCTTCCCTCCTTCGTTCTCTTCCATTTTATTCTATCTATATAACTTCGAGAACCTGGTAAACCTGGCACGTAGCAAAACTAGCATGTGTACAAGTATGTATCATTTTATTCCAAATTTAATAATCAGCCCCTATGATTATTGAATTTGGAATAAAATTATACATACTTGTACACATGCTAGTTTTGCTACGTTTCCGAAGTGAGCTCGTTAGTAAGAGACAAAATGTTTTTGCCTCAAACACAGGAGCTTGGTGTATACTCGCATGATGGCTGTTTTTAAAACGTAAAATCCAACACTCGAATAATCCTAAATCCTAACTAGAACCTAAAATCAATACTTGTAATGGAATAGGGGAACTCCCTCAAGTTAAAATATTGAGGACGTCACGATTTTTACAATCCTAGTAATAAGCCGCAGATATTTAGGTTGAAAATTTCGATCAATTTGTTGTATATCCTCAAACCATTTATTCAGTTTTCCTCACCTGACCTCAGATTTCCTTAACAAGCGTTTTAAAAACTGTGGCAAGCTGATATGCTGAGGGAATGTCTTAAATTGTTCAAATTCACTCAACTTAAGCGTAGATAATCGTTTCCCATCACCCATGATAGGAGACTTAGGGGGCTTATATTTCAAAATTATCTATCATAATTAATTTTACCTTGTATCTGGTGAATTAGGCAACCTCTTAGCACGAAATAGCAACCCTGTCTAATCATGACCAAGACAAGGAAGAGTCAAGGAAGTTCCTTATGGCAACTGCTCTCGTTACCGTTTGTCAACACAGTTGCCAAATTGCAAATTGAAATTGCACCATTCAGACTAGTTTGGTCAGCCAAAACTGATTTACATAATTCATTGGTATGTCGAAAAAAACTACTTAGGCTGGAGACAAAGTTTTTTCTTTCTGGAACAATCCATCAAAAACGACGTAAATGTATTGTGAAACCCTAGAACTCATATTTCATCTCAAAATTGACGTAACAATTTCGCGTCGTGAGATTCCCGCTACAAAAAGTATACTTCGGTAAAAACGTAATTTGCTACAAATGAGTCACTCCCACAATTTGATAAACACCGAAATGAACCAAAACCTTTCCTCGTCATAATAAAATGTCCTAGAATGGAAAGTTACAACGGAGCTATTTCATCTTTTGGATATCAATTGAATTTAATGAGAGGAAGCATTCATGATCTTCTTTTCTTATTTTTTCTCGAAACTGCCGAATGAAGGCAATTTTAGAATTTGCGCAAAGCTATCAAAGCAGAAAAACTATCATATTGAGTCTTTTCCTTTTTTAATAACACTAAATAAAGACCGAAGTGCACCTCTTTCGGCTGGAAGTTAATGTATGTATTTATACCAGGAGAATCTTGAGCTTTTCTAACTGAAAGTATCACTGATTTTTCCTCTAATTTCATACTAAAATCAGATAAAAGTGTTAACAAAAATACCACGGCTACATTCTTGTAAAAAAATAAATTGCTCGAGTCAAGTTTGCATCCTTGGAATGAAGTTGCGTTCCTTATCGGGAAACGACGCTATGAGGGAAGCCGTGAACTTCAGACTTTTCCCAAGCACTCATCGTAATTTTTCAGCGGGGTGTCTATAAGTATAACCTTCTTTTTGCCCCATAATTGGCACTTGCAACAGGACCATTCGGCATCGCTGGTCGCAAAGCGTGCATGTCTCATCACACCCGCGCTGTCTCGCCTTCTTTCGCGGGCCCCTTCATTATTTTGAATCGGCAAACTTCATAACCCCTTTTTGTTGTTTGCGTTGCGTGTAATTGGATCAACCGGTGGTGCAGCGCGCAATGAGTGCACATTTCGTTAGTGCTTTTCACCTCGACGACCTCCCCCCTCTTTCTTCACATCACCTTTGGCCTCCTTCTGCGAGCTTCCTTCAAATCAGACTGTATATCATTACTCTCGCCTTGTATTTCTGCACTCCGCTCTTAAGTAGAGTCTAACTCCGCCGTCGTGTTACTCTTGTTAGGAAAATAAGTATCTCGGCATTCGTTCGTTATTGGTTTGTTAGTCCGTCTCTTCTTTCAAACTTACAGGGTACTAACACTCTAATCTGCCTCAGCAACAAGAATCACTATTTCTTGTCGATCATGTAGTCATGTCGTTTTGACGGTTGAGTTTTTAGATCAGCAGAAAATGGGAGGATTTGTCCAAACTTAAGCATAATAAGGAATTGTAACATTTAGCACAGAGTTCGACGTTCCGCGAAATCGCTCTGTTGCGGGACGCAAACTAGACGCAGATAAAACTACTAAGGAGACAATAATAGTGTTATCTCGGGGTAGATAGACGTAGTTAGCCCTAAAGTAGACGATTTCCGTCATTCCTCTCACGGGAAAAAGTAACTACATCTAAACGTTGCTAAATTTATCCTCTCATATTACATTGTCACGTGGAATATCTCGGATATTTCCTGCTGAAAATTCCACCGATTTTTTGCTCCAATCTCATACACAAATCAAAGTGATGTTGGACGAAAATTGCTTCAGGCACATTCTTGTAAAAATTCGAATTATGTTTGAGTCAATGTTGCAACTTTGAAGTGGAGTTACGTTTCTTCGAATGGGGAACGACGATTTTAGTACACATACATACATACGAGTCGCTGTTATAGCGCTCTTTGGCGCTTTGCGACACCTAATCGCCACAAAGCTCGGTCTTCCCACAGGTTATCAGGGAGTTGACACTCCCTCATCTCACTTAACACCCCCTGTCACCAACCTCTCACTGGGCGTCCCCTACGCCTCCTCCCAGGAGGAACCCAATCAAGCATCTTTTTTGGCAGCCTCTCTTCCGTCATCCTATTGACATGACCATACCAAACAAGTTGTTTGGTCATGACGTCGAACACGATGTCATTTTCGACTTCCATTATCTGACGCACTCTATCATTACGGACCCGATCTCTCCTAGAAATTCCTGCCGACCTTCTCCAGAAATCCATCTCCGTTGCTCTTAGCATATCCTGTGTCCGTTTCTTCAGCTGCCAAACTTCACATCCGTATGTTAATATACTTTTTACTACAGTGTTGTATATCCTCCTCTTGTTATCTTTGGAAATCCGCTGATCCCAGAGGATTCCATTTAGCATCGCTATAGCCTTCCTTGCTAAGGTGTTCCTTTCCCTGATAGCTTGATCCGTCCTTCCATCCTGGGTCAACCGCACTCCCAAGTACTTGAAGTGCTCGCAGCATTTGATCTGCTGCCCATCCTCCAACTCAATGCTTTGCTGATCACCACCAAAAGTCATCTTCTCAGATATGCTGACTTCCAAACCCCACTTCCGATATTCTTCTACTAACTTTCGCATCATGTACTCCGCGTCTTCTTGATCTTGAGCAACCACCACCTGGTCATCAGCAAAGCACAGAGTGAACAGAGTTTCAAGATCACCCAAGGGGACACCCATACCAGAACACTTCCTTTTCCATTCCTTTAGCACACATTCGAGGTAAATTTTAAATAATGTTAAATAATTATTATAATTAATATAATTATGTTAATTAATTTAGGGAGTTTTAGTACACAAATGGTTTTATATCTCCGTATACGTCCAGGGTGCTAACTTCGGACATTTCGTCGCTTGGCTGACATATGGGCATAACTACACATTGAGATGAGCCCGGGAAAGCATTGAATTGTATGGCCGACAGGGTTCATTGCAGAGTGTAGTTACGCCCTCGTGTCAGGTAGGTGACGATCTATAACAATCTCGCGAAACGTCGAACTCTATGATAACTGCGTCACATTGAGTGAGGTCCTATTCGACGTTTGTATTTTACACTGTATGAGTTTCTACAGCCAACACGGCGACACAAGGAGGAAAAAACCTCGTGCTTGGGACCCGAAGTTTAGGTCGTGTGGATCTCTGAAGTTTTCGGATTGAGCATCTGAACACTTTAGGTCTAGCTGTCGAGGTTCGGATCACACATCTGAAATTTCAGTTCTTACGTCTGGACGTATTTCTGCCAAACGAAACTAAGCGCCGATTTGAGTTCCTTTTGAGGAATTTAGAATGCCGGATAGCGCGTTCTGTCAAACGGAACTAATCGCCGTGGAAAAGCATTGCGAGTATAGGACGGAATAAGTCCGACGCCCAGTTCCGCCGCCAATTCAAGCCCCTCTCTACCCTCTTCCCCGTGTGGCGCTTGGTTCCGTTTGATAAAAATACGTCCATCTAAAGTATTTCAGATGTGAGAACCGAAGTTTTTCGGATGTGAAAACCGAAGTACTTCAGATGTAAGAACTGAAGTTTCAGATGTGTGATCCAAACCTCAACGGCTGGACCTAAAGTGTTCAGAGGCTCAATCCGAAAACTTCAGAGATCCATATGACCTAAACTTCGGGTCCCGCACACGAAGTTTTTTTCTTCGTGCACATTGGTTTCATAATGGTATTTTTGATCAAATTGTTCACACCATATTTAGAGCATACTGATCCCATTATGGTTCCGTAATAAAACGATCTATACCACCAACATGGTCGTTACCAACAACGTATGCACGACCAAAAACTATCACTTATCGATTCAGGCCTAAAAATTGCGACCACGATGCATGCACACGTCGGGAAAAGGGTCTCGGAGCGGGCGCCGGCACATACGAGGGCGGCGGACGAAAAAAAACAGAACCGCGAGCTTTTCTTCATTTCGTGCGCCCCCCTTCCCTCCCCCCGCCAGGCCGGGGGCACCGTACCCTTGCTTGTGTTCTTGCGCGGGCGCCCTCCGCGCCCCATTTTCGCCGCAGCGCTCCCGGCAAACAGGAAACTGGAAATAGCCCAGCGTGAAATTTATGTAAAACCTGCTGCACTCACTCGAATAAGAGAGCAAGGATGCAAATGGAAACATTTCCAGAATAATAAATAAAAAGTTCGATGCTCTCCAAACGGTGGCGCCGCGCTCCACGGTCGAATACGTGCCCTCCGACCTGGAGAAATCCCGGTTTCGCGAGATTTGGCAACGGTGCACGAACAAAAAAACCGAGCATTCGCGGCGGAGCCCATGACCATGCCGCGCCTTCGAGTCCGACCCGAGCAAACCCCGAGCATAGCTGCAATGAGGCTTGCTTCTTCCGGGGTTTTCGGGTAATCTTTTAATATGCGACTCGCGGAAGGGTTCTTTCATATGCGGACCTAATTTTAACGACCTTGCATGAGAGACCGGGTACGGATTACGCTTCGAATGTGCTTTTACCTTGAGTGAACTTTTGAGGGTTTTTGAACAAATTCTTACATTGAGCAACTGAATTATTAGAGGCGTCTAGAGATGTTTCGCTGTCCGCATTTACTGGATATCAAGTCAGGAAAATTATCAGTAACAGGAACTGATTGGCATGACCCCAAAATTTCCGGTCATGCGCTGTAAACTTAACTTTGCCTTGAGTAACCGTACACAGAAAAAAATAGATGGTGCTGACGACAGAACCTTCTGTTCACAGGGTTCCTGCAGTTTTTTTGTTATACTAACAGAATTTTTCTGTTGTGAGAACAGAACTTCGGTCGTGGGGACAGAGTACTCTGTCCTCATAACCGAAGCTTCTGTGACTGTTACAGAAGAAGTGCAGCAGCCCTGTGAACAGAAGTATTTTTTTCAGTGTGCTTTTCGGTCTTAGGACGGCTCTCAAAAACTTTAGTCACTTGAATAGGAAGTTGAATTCTTTAAGTGGGAAGCTCAATTTCCTGGAGTGAAAATTTTAGGGAGTCTCCTATATGGACAGTGAGATTTTCTCTCCTTCTGAAACTTAGCCATTACCGAAGTCTACGCCTGATATGTAACATCATAATACAAGTTATGAGACCCTTTTTTTTAGTAAGCGCAGCTATTAATTACTCTACAACACTGCCGAAAAGGCATATTGGCGAACGAATAAATTCTTTAAAAATCTTAAAAAAATGTATCTCCTTTTTTCATGTAGGGTCTCTTTCAAAGACAGAATAGTTCAGAGACCTAATACTGAATTCTTCCCTGTAGTGTTAAAGTGTCATTCGGAAGTGGACGTTTCGATTCGCCTGTAGAAGAATTCTGACAAAGATTCGTGCAGTTGGTTCAACGAACCTTGCAGCGGCAAGGTACTTGCACCGACATTCATCAGTCATCATTACTCGCTGTATTTCCTCAACAAGTTGTTCATCAATCATCATTAGGCCGTATAATAGAGTTGACCTCCGAACTAAACTTTGGCTCTTACAATTATATTAATCAAAATTGGGAGCTAATAAGGGCTTCAAAAATTGATTGCGTCCAGCTGCTTCAGATGAGGAGCTAGGAGGTCAAGTGCAGCTTTTGCTATCTTGAGAAATACGTGTTCGAGGTTTCGAAATTACATGGATAATTAGAGCGGAAAGAAAGGTGCTTAGAAGTTGAAATTCGGGAGAGAATTTTTCACAGAATATGCATTAAGACTAGTTTTACTGGAAATCATTAATATCTCAATTTCTTCAAAAACTGCACTTACGGGCCTTGTCCTCAAATTGTCCCTGTTATCAATGGAGATGTTGCATGTGTGAGGAATTTGCGATTTGACTATTGATGTTTTTGTAAAAGTTGGCGAGAAACACGATGGTGTCACTGGTTTTCTCTGAAATCAACTGCCAAGCTCATCAAAAGCTCTCAAGTTGAGGCCGAAATGGAGGAGATATGCCACGCTATCCTGAGAGTCCACCTCTACATCAAGACAAGCTCTCCATGCAAAGATAGGGAGCAAATACATGAGCAGTGTTGCCGTGTTTTCAATTTTAGAGTCCCCAAATAGAGTGGCAGCCCTGTGAATGTATTTGCTCCCTATCTTTGCATGGAGAGTTTGTCTTGATGTAGATGTGGACTCTCAGAATAGCGTGGGATATCCCCTCCATTTTAGCCTCAACTTGAGAGCTTTTTTTGAGCTTGGGAGTTGATTTCAGAGAAAACCAGTGGCGCCATCGTGTTTCTCACGAACTTTTACATAAGAATCAACAGTCAAACCGCAAATTCCTTACACATGCAACGTCTCCATTTTCCTAAATTTCGGAGCACCGAGAGAGCGCTTCCTTCGCCGGGAGCGAGAGTCCTTCTCATACATCACTCCAATTTTGACCACTCAACTGCGACAAGAACAGAACACTATTTGCTAATTCCACGCGACAATTAGACATGCTTTCCTCGGAGATCGATTTTCGCTAATGGTCTCAACGATTGATTGGAGTCTCCGGCGACAAGCAGAGGCGTGATTGGATTACGCCCGGGCTCGAGCGTTCAAGAGCCTCTAACATGCTCCGTCAAGTACAACCGATCTCCGTGTTCTCAGCCCATTGTCCAATGACCGTTTCACCGCTCCCAACATCGCAACAGTTTCAACCAGTTAACGCAAGATCTATAACCACTCCGCGCCAATTCAAGAAACGACATCACCATGAATACTTTTATTGCGATGGGGTCATTCCTTATAGAAACTGCGAATAAGCTTTCAGCGGCGTTGCTTGAATGATCGATTATCGATATTTCCTCATTGAATCCGTGTTAAAGAATCGATTATTGAGCTGTTCGCTGCGAACACCCTGTTAATCGATCCTTTTCCATAGGTTTAAAGGACACGTCAATCGATATATCGCAAAGCACGCCACGCCACTGTAAGCTTTGAGCAGAAACGAAGAGATCCTCTACTGGCCTCTTGGCAACAGGTGGAAACTTAAACTTTCAACACCTCCTTTTCAAAATTGGATTGCATTTTGCAAAAAGAAACAAGGAGCATTCCAATGTCACTAAGATTGTGCAGCTTGCTTTACGCTGCAAGTGTAAATTGAGCATCTATATGTCGAAGGCAAATAGTCGAAGCAGGCATAATATCAAATGCCTAGGCAGATAGTCAAATTTTCAGAGGTTACGAGGTTTCTTGTGTTTTCACAGGGACCCCTCGAATTTTCAATATTTAAAGAGTAAACTTCCATAAAAGTAGAGACTGTTATTGCATTGCCCGGTCACGTTTCTTCAGCTGTCCAAATTGTGAAACATGTTTATTTTCTTAAATGCTGTGTATTTTGAGATAAATGTGCAATCAAGGACTAGGAACAACTTATTTATTATTGTATGAAGCCTTCTACAGAGAATTCCTTCCCACATGATCAGAACAATATTTAGTCTACAGTTTGTAAAATATTCAGAATTTCAGTCTAGGTAAAAATATTTGAATATTTGCATGCCAAGGCATATAACCAAATGCCTGATTTGACTATTTGCCCTCGACAAATACAAGTTTTATATTTACTCTCAATAAACTGCTATGAATTCAAGACGAAAATTACCCATGCAAATTGGATTTTTATGAAGTAATATTATTGCAAAAAATGTTTGTTGTACAATCCTAGCAACATTGGAATGTTGGTTCCTTGGTTCCTTTTTGCAAAATGCAATCCAATGCCGACGACACACTGCACTGGAAAAAAACATATTGGATCTAGAGTCCAGACTCTCAAAAACATCGACAAGAAAAAATACTCTTGATTCAATCAGATTTCAGCTTAAATCAAGAACCAAGCCTCTTAATTTGAGCAGATTTCCTTTTGATTTAAGCTTAAATCTGATTGAATCAAGAGTCCTTTTTCTTGTCAATGTTTTCAAGAGTCTGGATTCTAGATCCTTTGCGTTTTTTTTTCCAGTGCACGTATTACGCCATGGATTGGGTCATCGTACCAAAATTCTCGCAGCGGCGCGAGAATTATGTGCGATGAATACGGAGGAAACTAAACGAAGAGATCTGAAAGACCATCAAAAGGCTATAATAGTCTATAACTAAGACTTATATCCTCGGCGAAGGGTGGTAGCGATAAACATAAATAAACAAGGAGCAATAGCGCCTTTCGGGTTTCAACAATCAATTGTCCCTCGCGGAAAATGATCCGCGGAAAAATAAATGATCGTCTTCGCGAACAAGTTTCCTCGGGAACTCACCCCTTCCACTCGACCCACCCCCAAAGCACCTCGACCCTTCACCCCCACCTCACTTCCACCCATTACACCTCCCTGCTCGTTACTTCAGCCGATTCCTTCATAATTCCCACCGCGTGCCTTTCACTCGAATGCTGAATCTAAAGGTGGAATTTTGCTACGAAAGCTGAACTGCCGTGCTAAGGAAGAACGCCGTGTGAGCCTTTAGACGTTGCCAAGTTTCCTTCGATAAAAACTAAATTTACTGGGAAAATTATGAATATTTGTTTCAAACATTTTCAGACAATTTTGTACGCAATTTAATCTAAAATATCTGAAAATTTCAAAAAAAAATATGCATGAATTTCGTCAAAAATGCATGTTTTATCAAGGAAAATTTGGCAACTCTCGAATGTTCATACGGCGATTTTCCTTGGCACGGCAGTGTAGTACAGTTTACATGAGCCTCCCGCACGCAGAGAATGGGTCTATACCTTGTGCTTTTTATTTATAATTCTGAAACCATTATGTCAGTAAATTGTGAGGTGATTTGATTGGATTGATTAATCAATTCTGAGACTCCTTTACTTGGTGTCTCAAATCAATTCAATTTGCGATTTTCACGAGAATTGTTGAAATTTATTTTAAACTGATTGTGGTTGACGCACGAGTCGTAAGACAGTGAGTTGGATTTTTTTTAGTCGGCCACAAAAATAAAAGTTGGAACTTTTTAGCTAACGTGCGTTAAAAATCAGCATAAAACTGAAAATCTCAATACAATCTTTAAGGCAAGTTGGCTAAAAAAAAGTCCAACTTACTGAAATGTATTTCTGAGTCCTGAACAATTTCATATGTTTGTTGCTTGCGAGTGACTATAAATTCCATTTTTTTATTCTTTTTATTTTCATGGTAAACCTATCTTAAAATAATAAATAAATCGACATTGGTGAAACTCTGAATCACGAGCTATAGTCTCATTTGCCTCCGAAATCAGATTCGCGTCATTTTCAACGACACTTTCTAATCGATTTTTTTTCTTCTATGTTTCAGGGGCTCATGGATTATGAAGTCACATCTCTTCATATACAGTGCTACACCAATTTCTTCATTTCTTGCCAGTATCTGCGAAACCTACGCGCCACACCATTCGTCTAAATCGTCTATTGCAGCAGCATTCAGGCAATAAACTGAACTTGGAGTTAAAAAAGAAGTGATATTCGGGCCTGGTATCCAAATGCCAAGCAAGTTTTGAGGGTGATTGTTTTTTGCGATTGCGTTTCCGCTTGATTCGCCGTCGATGATCGAAAACCGCGAGAGTTGGATGCGCAAAAAACAGGTCGGGATGTGTTGCGTGGGAGGGATTCGGTTCGCGAAGTGAGTTTCTGGTGTTACGTGTGCGGAGCTACTGGAAAGCCGTATGGGATCCCTCACTTTGGGATTCCTCTTTGCCCTGCTGGTGAAACCGCACTGGTCTCAAGTTTCCTGGACCCCGATATTTGTCGATGAAAAAAGTGAGTACCATTCCTTCATTCAGCACTTGCAAGCATAAAATCCTCGTTGAAGTTTCCACCAATGCCACACGGAAAAAAAATTGCTGAAGTAACAAAAAATGTCAAAAATCTGCGTGACAACTCGTGAATGTTGATATGAACGCTACAGTTGTTAATTTAACGTAGACAGGAAGTTAGTTTAACAGCCAGTGTCGATGATAACATTCAAGAGTTGTCGCGCAGATTCTTAACATCCCGGAAGTTACTTCAGCAATTTTTTGTCCGTGCATGTGTAGAGGTAAATAAAGTTCACTCTGAAAAAACACGTGGCGATGGGTGATGAGATTCAGTCTACGAGGTCTCAAACGCTTGATTTCGGGTAGGTTTTTGACCTCCAACTAACGCTTTATACACACAGCGACGCCCTTCCACATAATGAGCCTCTTGGATTTTAATTGGATAATTGGGCGGGAAAAACAAACGCAATCAGCATCAAAGTCGTCGGCCGTATCAAAAACGAACCGAAATTAACAGAGGGCAGCGTTGCTCTCAGTGCATGATAAAGCAAATTTTCTTATCATAGGGAATGTATCCTGACCATTCCGCCTTCAAAATCAAGATAGGCAATGAGAGCAACTTGGGAGCAGTAAGTTGCATTCAGCAGTCTAGTCACTTGCAATCAGTTTAATCACAGTATCAGTAGATTATCATTTCAATGAATGCCACGAAAATCACTCGGGACCGTATTTTGAGCTTATTTTAATAGTGAATGACAGGCACAGTCCAATGAACGCTTGGTTCCTGAGTTTAAAATTAGCCAAGCTTTTGCATTTCCAGAAGCATAAAAAGTTGTCACCTCCACCTGAGTGCATGCCGTGGTTTCACGGAGACCTCGTATTATTATATTATGGCCAAAGACCAGAAGAGGTGCTCTAATGTGGTGGCCCTAAACAGGGCCGTTGGAAATGAGGCAAGCCGACCGGCTGCATGTTGTCCGCGAGATGTGAGGTGTGATCCGTGTGGTTGGCGGGAGCGGAGTGACCAAAGTCGGTGTGGTCACGATGTATATAGCCGTAGTTGAGACTGCGTCGGCCAATCAGGGGCGAGCATGGGCTGCGTCGCCAGAGGTGAGCGGTGATTGGCCGCCACAATATCAATTAGCAATGACTTAAATCAGTATTGGTCGTTCCATTTTATTCCGAGATGACAACGAAATAGTGCGCAATGGTGACGGCATACCATGAGTTAGGTATGATCATAATGATCTCCAATACCTTCGTAAATACGCTGTCTAAATTCCTCGTCGTTTTGGTTTTAACTAAACAGATAATATTTGCGTAGATCCTCATCATCAACGCATCAAGATGATAATGAACGTTATGATGCCTCATCATGGCAGCTGTATGAACCTAGCCAACGTTACCGCAGAATATTACGGAAATTTGCGGGATGATTTCGCGGAATAGCATGACGTGACGTTCCTAGAATCTTACGCGTGCCTAAATGAAGTAGGCAGATTTGTCGCAAAATCCGCTAAAATCCACGGAAGGGTAAACTGCATCGCCATACTGGGGAAAAACGTCGTATGAATATTCAAACGAATTTACGAATTAACGCATTTACTGGGAAAATTGTTAATAATTTTCTTCGAATTTTTCAGAAAATTCTCTTCGCAATTTTACCTACGATATCTGAAAGTTTCAAGGAAAAATATGAATGACTTTCCTCAAATATGCATGTTTTATCCGGAAAAAGTATCGGCAACTCTCAAATGTTCATACGGCGTTTTTCCTTAGCACGACAGTACTGCCGTGCTAATGAAGAAAGCCGTATGAACATCAGAGAGTCGCCAAATTTCTTTCACTAAAATGTTTGTTTTTGAGTGAAGACATGAATATTTTTCCTTAAAATTTCCAGGAATCTCAGGCGAAACTGCGAAGAAAATTATCTGAAAAATTGGAGAGAAAATATTCATAATTTCAACAGGGAATTCGTGCCTTATTAATGGAGATTCGGCACCACCTGAAGGTTCATACGGCGTTTTTCCTTAGCAGTCGGCGCGACGAGCGAATTATTTGCGAAGCGCCGACGCGGAAAAGGGACCGCTCATAAATGATGTATCGCCTGGAAGTTTCCGCGAAAGGCTTCGTTTTAGCCGAGGCCGCGCGGGGGGCGGGGCCCGGGCGGGGGTGCATGTAAAACGGGAAATGTTAGTATTTATAATTCACCGGAATAATCCATTTAGCTCCTGCCGGTGGGTAAATAGCCGTGTCGTTTTACCTACCGGAGCCGCCCGTGACGTCACGTAAACGCCCGCTCGCCGCGTTTTTAATCCGCAGCCCGCCCGAGCCGGAAGGGCATGTTCGGCTTTCGAAATTGGATGTATTTATGTTAAAAGGAACTATGTTACATGCAAACCCTATGCACATAGGTCCTTTTAGCGTAAATACGTCCAATTGTGGCGGTACAACTGCTGGACCAATGTTAACGTCCTCTTTGAATACCTGGACGTTTTTGTGCTAAAAGGAACTATGTTACATGCAAACGATATGTACATAGTTCCTTTTAGAATAAATACGTCCAATTGTAGCAGTTGCACCGCTGTACCAATGTTAACGTCCTCTTTGAATACCTGGACGTATTTACGCTAAAAGGAACTATGTTACACGCAAACCCTATGCACATAGGTCCTTTCAGCATAAATACGTCCAATTGTGGCGGTTATACCGCTGGACCAATGTTAACGTCCTCTTTGAATACCTGGACGTATTTGTGCTAAAAGGAACTATGTTACACGCAAACCCTATGCTTATAGTTCCTTTTAGCATAAATACGTCCGATTATGGCAGTTGTACCGCTGGACCAATGCTAACGTCCTCTTTGAATACCTGGACGTATTTACGCTGAAAAGAACTTTGTTACATGCAAACGATATGTACATAGTTCCTTTTAGCATAAATACGTCCAATTGTAGCAGTTGCACCCCTGTACTAATGTGAACGTCCTCTTTGAATACCTACCGTCGGGTGAGGGAAAAATTTAGCTGGGATGATCCGTAGCCACTATTCTGTCGTGATAAGGAAGAACATCGTATAAGCCATATTTCCTTCGACTTTCAACCCAAAAATTTGGTCAATGAATCCATATCATGCCATGTTCAATTGGACTACATTTTGCAATTTGGAAGTATGATTCCCGGCTCAGTCTAGGAAAAACGTATATGTACCATTATTTTCCCTACACACATAAGTGTTTTCACTGATGAGCCAGGATTTATAGTTCCGAATTGCAAAATTTAGTCCAATTAATGTTCAACATCCCCATTTTAACACAAAATCGGTTCCTTTTTCTCACTGTAGCACTACTATCCTCATGAAATGACATCAGTCTGGCCTCAAAACATTTCAAAGGCTCCCGCAGTAGCTCATGAGTCATGAGAGCCGATTGAGGGGGCCGCAGGTGTGCGTAATTCCGGAAACGACCCAAAGTCAAGGTTCGACTCGTTTTTAACAACTCATGTCTGTCTGTCACGCAAGCCCCGCTGAGTCACAACGAGAGGAATCCACGATCCACGTGAAAGGGACCGAGACCAAGGGATCGATTATCGATAACTCTCCATTTGAAGCTGTAGTAAAGAATCGATTATCAAGGTGTTCGCAACGAACACCTTGATAATCGATCCTCTCCCATAGATTTAAATAGCATCAATCGATGTATCGCAAAGCAGGCCACGCCACTGACTTGGACTCCCGCCCCTCCGATCGCATGACTTCCGTCACCGCCGCTCGTAAAGACTCCGCAGTTGCGGGGGTGGAAATTTTCTTTTCACGACTTCCCGAAGACTTTTCCCATCGCGACGGCGACAAGCGGCCCATTGAGTGAGGGAGTCGTCGCTTTCACTTGTGGCTTCGCCGGGAAACCTCCGAGGGGCGGGCGCTTTATCTTCCTCCTCGGTCTGCTACCTTCTGAATCATCCCCGGTCGCGCCCCTAACGAGATCCTCGCCGCGATAATCAACCCCTCGCGTAAACACGTTGACTTCGGTGCGCTGTCGTGGTGTGGAAGAACGCCGTTTTAACAGTCAAGAGTTGCAGAATTTTCCCGGGTGAAACATGGATTTGGAGAGGATTATGCAGATTTGTTCTTTAAATTTTCAAATATCCTAGATTAAATGGAGCATTTGCAGGTGTCTGAAATTTTTTAAATTTCATGTTCAGAATGAAACTGTTAAGAAAACTGAGCAGGAAGATATCCTTGGTTTCTATTTTGAAAACTTATCGGAGAAAATATGACGGAATAACCTAATTTCTGAAAATACATTTGTTTAAATGGAAAATACTCATTTTCTCACCTTTAAATCGTTTTTTCTCCGATTTCCCATTTCAGGATAAAATTTTGAAAAATACTGCGAACTCAGCTTATTAAGCACTCTCAGATGAAGCAATACAATTTTTGTGTGAAAATTCTCCAATGCGAACAACATTTTCTTTAAGACAAATTAAAGAAAAATATCAAAAAGTTTCCCAGTAAATTTTTTTGTCGAAGGAAGTATGGCAATGTGCGAAGGCTCATACGGCGTTCTTCCTCGGCAGGGTAGTGCAGAGCTATGGGTTTTATCACTGATTCGAGTGTGGTAGGCTATTCTGCCGTGATAGCGAATAGAGTCATGAATGAAAAAAATTAATTTGGAGAAAATGGGCTTTAAAGGCGTTTGAGCGGAACCTTTGATTGAAAAAAGCTACCGTTTTCTGTCAAGTGGGTCAGTTGCGCTGGTCTCAGAATGAGGATTTCTCATTTGTCTCGTTTTCATACACTTAAGACGCATTTTGCTGCTTTAGCTATTTCGATGCTTTCATCCAAAGGAGATTAGACGAGTTTTGAAGGAAACTCAAAGTTGAAAATTTGAGAGTTACGGCTCTCTTTGCTGTTACGGCAGTGTTCATGCATAATTTAACACACTAACACGGCCATGCTGAAGAACACCACCGCATGATCCTTCAAAAGTTGAAAAGATGCCCTAGCGTATATACGTAAAAGAAATGACCACATGACCGTTTTCACATGAACAATTAAACTGCACAATTAAATTTGGCATTAGCTGATGTGGGTTGGTTCCTTTCTGCTGAGCGCGGTCAAATTAATCCGTGGCGCACAGAATAAGCACCATAATCAAAGTGATATCAAACAACCCTAGGAGTAACGCGAAAAGGATGAGGCGCAAAGCACTTTAGGAGGTTGCACCGCGAGGGGGTCAGAGGGCGTACCCCCTAGTTGAAGTACACTGAAAAAAAATTCTCGGCGTTTTTACCAAGGTCCGTTGGTACCTTTACCATCTCACTTTTTTTACCGATCATTGGTAATTTTACCAAGACAGACTGGTAAGCTTACCTAAAAACCGGTATTTTCAATACCGGTTCAATAATTTTACCGAGATTTCTCGGTAAAATTACCTATTCCATACACGATAATTTTACCAAGAAAAAACTGGGATCAAATAGAACCCTGAATTCTTGGTAATTTTACCTTTTTCGTAGTAAATACACCGAAATTGTTTTTTCAGTGCGAGGCGCTCTAGGAGGTTGGACCGCGAGGGGGTCAGAGGGCGTACCCCCCAGCTGAAGTACTAATTTCCTATGTTACAGTTTCGAAGAAGAGTCAACTCGGTCACACGCACGGTATTATTCATTCGTATTCAGTGCATTATTCTGAGAGCATGCATTGAGGGGCGTGCCAAAGACTCGAGAGATGCCTCTCTCCCGACTTCCGGACCGGAGAACCGATGTTCTCGGAAGCCGGAGCCATAAACCCGAAAAATTGGTGCAGCACCGCCGAAGAGCGGAGGAGGGATCTAGCTTCGACACTTGGGAGAGCCCAAAACTTTTCCCATTAAAACAGGGCATAAGCATGCATAATGCGTCTAATGCAAAGCGCGATAATAGTCCCTGACATGAGTCGAACATAAGGTTCTCTAATCTACGACGGGCGCGACGTTATATATATTAATACGAAACTCAATTTCGCTCGAAGGGCGCGCAGCTCTCCCGCGCTAGGGAAAAACGTCGTATGAACATTCGAGCGTTGCCAAATTTCCCGTGATAAAACCTGTATTTTTGACGACATTCATGCATATTTTCCCTTGAAATTTTCAGATGCATTAGATTAAATTGCGCGAAAAATTGTCGGAAAATTTCGCGGGGAAATATTCACTATTTTCCCAATAAATTCGATTTTTATCTAAGGAAACTTGGCAGCGTCTGGAGGCTGATACGGGGTTCTTCATTAGTAGGGCAGAGCTACTGAGAGCGCGAAGATTTAGACGTTATGACCGTGAATGAAATACTGGCGCGTTGTCGGTGAGGCGAGTTTCGCCGCGAATTCCTCCGGATGCGACCGTCCGCCAGATTTCCGGATCCCGCTCCGAACCCGGAATTTTTAATCCGGATCTTCTACCCGCTCCGGCAACCTCGGGCTCGCGATTCATGAACGAGTACAATATACGTCAGTTTATAATATCGGGAAATATATTGCCCGTATCGAGGCGGGAAGACAATCGAAGCTCGGCGCCTGGGCTTCCGCTACATGCGCCGCGCTGCACTCGCATGCATGGCTTTTTGCATAAACAATTTTCTGGACGGTGCTCATGAAAGATACCGTTCGTGCGTTCGGGTAAGTGGGTGTTAGCGGACGTTATCGAGCTTCGTAATATCTGTTCGAAGGGAATGCAACATTGAATATGTTTCAGACTGTTTTCAGACCCATAAGTCATAAATCGATTTCCCGAACGCGAGAGGACAATCTATTTTAGAGACTCTGTGCTGTTTCTTTAAGCTATTTCATCGAATGATAGAGAAAAGATTTGAGGCACTTTCCATTAAAAGGGCGTATTAGACTTCCAACGCTGCTAAGATTGTGCGACGTGCTTTTCTAGTTGTGAGTAATACTTATCCAACAGTTACGCTATGAATTTTTCCCTGAATCTGCTCCGACTTTTTTCTTATCATTGTAAGGAAGTAAGTCAACTGCGGATGAAATTCATCGGTCGCAAACGCAATAAAAAATACACAATATTAGCAGCACTGCTTCAAGCCTTTTACGCCCTTTTACGAAAAATGCCTTGGTAATTTGCAAGGAGAAGAGAGAATCAAAGAATGGGTTGCGTCAAAACCGCAAAAAATCAGGTTACCACTGAACTTTTTACTTATTTTTCTCGTTTTTACAACTGAAAATGAGCTTGTGACCGCCTGGTAGCGGTTTGATAAAAAGAGAAAAAATTGCTCTTTTTTGCATTGAGAAGTTGTTTCCGAGTGAAATTTTTTCTCTTTCTATCAAGAAATTGGTGCTTTGGAGAGGAATGTATCCATTTTTAGGCACTAACTAGTTGCACAGGAGAGAAAAAAATTCTCTTCTTTGCATTGAAAAGTTGTTCCCGAGAGAAATTTGTTCTCTATCGAGGTAAAACATGGTGCTTTGGAGAGGAATGTATCCGTTCCTAAGCAATTACCACTTGCCCAAGAGAGAAAAAAATGTTCTCCTTTGCATTGAAAAGTTGTTTCCTACAGAAATGTTTCCTTCCCCCAACAAAAAGTTGGTGCTTATGAGAGGAATGTATCCGTTCCGGAGTAGTGATTAGTTGCACGGGAGCGGAAAAATTTCTCTCCTTTGCAGTGAAAAGTTGTTCTCGAGAGAAATATTTTCTCTCCCGAGCAAAAAGTTGTTGCTTTGAAGAGGAATATATCGACGGTGTAAGTCGGCAATCACATAACTCGGTTTGCGACGTCGGAGACTTCCTGTCATACTTTATTTTTTAAATGGAAAACTACTCAAAGGCAATTCATTAAAACTGTCATGATTTTTCTTCTCAATGCGAAGAAAATTCTGCAAAAACTTCTAGAAGTAATGTCAATTTGTTCTCCTTTAAAAAAATGACGTAGAGGCGGAGATATTCAGACACCGCAAACGAATTATGTGATTGGCGACTTTCACCGTCGATATCCGTTTCTAAACACTAACTGATTGCACGGGAGAGAAAAAATGGTTCTCCTCTGCATTGAAATGCTGTTCCCGCGAAAAAGAAACGTATAAGGTCTTCTGGAAAATAAAAACATATTAGCTACAAATTTGGCAAAATCCGAACGCCCATACGGCATTTGCCCTTATCACGGGAGGATTGAAGTAAGCGCGATCAGGTAAAACCGATTTTCACCCGGAGCAACAAGAATAAATAGTTCTCTCGGTCGAATCCAATTCCGGGCGCCAACGTTTTGATCCGACACCTCGGGATCACGTTTTTGCAGAGCGAAATAAATAAATTGGCCCGAGTTTTTTTTCTTCCGTCGTCCCTGATACGGAATGCTATCCCTGCGGCAGGGACGAGAGGGAGCTCCGAGACCGGGAGCGCCGGACGGGGAAAGGTGGAAAAATCACGATGAGAACCTTGCGTGCCAATTTGTCTTGATTAAACCGACCGCGCTAATCTACGGAGAAAATAGGACCCGAAACGCATCGCCCTGCCGAAGTTTTGCAGAACCATCGGAGGGATTCGAGCTTCCCAACGACCCCTGCCTCTCCCGACCCCAACCTTCTACACCACCCTTCGAAGTAAAAACAGCTCAAATCAAATAAACATCCTATATCCATATGCTGTTTTTGCTTAGCACGGAAGCACACCTCTTGGTTTCGTCGTTTCCCTGAGGAAAGAACGTAAGTTCATTCCAAGGTTGCCAAATTGACTCAAAAAATTCCATTTTTTACAAGAATGTAGCTGTGGCATTGGTATGCAGACAGAAGGTCTGTAGCAAAAATGTCCACAAGCAGAAGGTTTACATTTTTTGGTCAACGTTTACAATGTCTAGAACCAAAAAGTCCACTACGGAAATGTCTACAAATAATAATTTCTTCTAAAAAAAAGTCCATACTCAGAATGTTCACTTCTGAATGGAATAGGTAGAGTGAACTCACATCGGTTACTTCTTTAGTTGTATCTATGGAGAAGAAGTATCGTGTATTCATTTTCCTTAAATGGAGCTAGAGACGTTGTTTGTAGACATTTACTTTCTTGGGCATTCTAAAAGTAGACTTCTTAATTGTAGACATTTTGACTGTAGACCAAAATATGTAGACATTTTTTGAGTAGACCGTTTTTCGTAGACCTACTCTCCGTGATTCGTGCAATTTTCGTCCGAAATATTGTTGATGTTATAGCATGAGATTAGATGAAACGTCATTGAAGTATTCAGTTGGATACACCTAAGATTCCACAGTTAAAATTGCAATTTGCGAGGGGAAATTCGGCGACATTGAAATGTTGTTACGTGCTTTCATGGGGGAACTGCGTTATGTAAAACTATAGCTTCGGTGCCGATATGGAGCGGAAATTCGTCCACGTAACAGAGGTGTTGACAAGGAAAATTCAAATTGAAGGGATTAATGGACAACATCGCAGCAGTCAATCCCTGCATCTCTAATTACGGCCCTTTCAACCACAACCTTTTTCTGCTCCATTCCCCGCATATCGACGCGCCATCGCGAATGTGCTGAGTATTTAACCGAGTATGATGATTAAAACGAAGCATTCATCAAATTCGTCCCGCCCACGGCGATCAGAAGTAATACCCCCTGTCAGGTGTCACAAAAAGTAGTGGAAATTAATTAAATGGACGATTCAACTGCCATGATCAGCGCAGCGGTGTGGCGTGCTTTGCGATTTATCGATTGATCTGCCATTTAAACATACAGAAAAAGATCGATCAACAAGGCGTTCGCAACAAAAATCGATTCTTAACCATAGCACCGAATGGAAAAATATCGATAATCGGCAGACAGCAGTGGAGGTTAGGTATCGTAGAGCGAGAGGGAGTGCTATAAAGCGACCTATATGTATGTGTGTACGACTGATAAGAACTGAGCACGAGAATATCCTTGGTCTCTAAATTGAACAATTATTGGAGAAAATATGACAAAATACCCGATTTTTCGAAAATACATGTGTTTCATTCGAAAATTCCGCCCGATGACGTCACAAAACAGCACATTTCCTCACTTTCAATACTTTCAAATCTTTTCCACAATTTCCCATTTTAGAAAAAATCACGAAAAATACTGCAAACTTAGCACATTCAGCACTCTCAGATGATGCAATGACACTTGGATCGAGTTTATCAAAAAGGAACCAACCTATATTTTCGAATAAATTGAGTTAAGAATGTTATTTAGTTCCACTAGCCGTATATCGTTTCCTGCCAAAAACTAAAAGTCGAAAAACCGAAATTAGTTTGTTAAAGGAGGGGTTAAAATTTATATTCTACATTAAGCCTCATGCAGGAATAAAACTTCTAACGTCTTTTTCTCAGTTTCAACTGGACTACATTTTGCAATTTGGAACTATAAAATCTGGCTTATCTGAAAAAAAACACTTATGTGCATAGGGAAACTAATGGCCCATACGCTGTTTTTAAACCGGACCAGGATCTATAGTTCCTAATTGCAGAATGCAGTCCAACTTAATGTGGGTTGGTTCATTTCTGATGAACTTGGTCCATTTTTGTGCGGTTGTGTTGTTTCCATAATTCTCCATTGCAAAATGCGGTCAAATTTTCTGACGATAACATACACCTAAATTATGTGATATACCCTCTATCAATTATCGGAGTTCATTTTGCCGGATACATTACGCCGATCGGAAAAACTCTCGGAGACCGAATTGAGTTATTCTCGAGCCCAGATTCATCGGTATCTTTGCCCGTTCTTCGTGCCAAAGGCCATTGGCCCGTGTGCTCTGGATCGGCAAGGTTAGTCAAGCGGAGATATCCAACGGGGTCCGCCCGCGGCAGATTTGCCAAATTGCGCGGAAAATAAATCGGTTTTGCGTTCATTTATCACGAAAGTTAGACGAGCCCAGTCTGGCAAGGGGTATGCAATACTGGGGCGGCAGTGCTGACTACCGATTTTGCCGCGTCTATTGATTCGGAGGCACCGTTCATCGATGATGTGTGACGTTGCTTTTCAATGAACTTCAATGCTCACTGATGTCAATTTGCGGGAAATTTTACGCAGTTTTCGCCGGAAATGGGTGATATTAACTTTCCACACATAAAATGGATTGCATTTTGCAAAAAGGAACCACTAGCATTGCAATGATGCTAAGATTGTGCAACTTCATCTTTTGCAATAAAATTGCGGAAATCGTGAAAAACTATGAAATTTAGATGGTCATTTTTGTCTTAAATTTACAGTTTTTAGCGAGTAAAATAGAAACTATTAATGGATAATCGGGTTTTTCCTCCAAGACAAAAGAAGTTGCACAATCTTAGCAACATTGCAATGCTAGTGGTTCCT
This sequence comes from Bemisia tabaci, assembly GCF_001854935.1. Lineage (NCBI taxonomy): Eukaryota > Metazoa > Arthropoda > Insecta > Hemiptera > Aleyrodidae > Bemisia > Bemisia tabaci. The sequence goes on along the minus strand of NW_017548866.1, from coordinate 864,237 downwards.
TTTTGCAAAATGCAATCCAAATGATACACACACGAACTGGGGAGATAAAAAAAGCTATTGATAGTCCCCCTCTTTTTGAATATCGACGGTTTTTGGGGCGATTCTGTCCAATTAAGGGGCCTTTTAGGTTTATTTTATAGTTTCCTCCAAATAGACGTATTCCCTCCGAAAAAAATATTGCACCAGAGTCCCTTTATTCTGAGAGTAAAGACAATCCATTTCTGATTGAATCCCCTATTTTAGGCCCTCACAGTGTCACAAACGGGCATAAAGATTACATTTTCACCAATTACAAAGATTATAAACGGGAATGGAGCGGGAATATGGGTTTTGGAAAGGAACAAACGGAATAAGAGAGGCAACGGAGACAGGAGTGGGGAAAAGGTTGATTCTAGGTGGCGGTAGCCACTCCGGCACAGTCCTAAAAAACTACCCCTAAAAGTTGACGACCCAAAAAAAAAAAATCAAAGATTACAAAAAACGTCCGATTTGTGTAATATTTATTCCTTCGTGACATCAATAAGCCGCGTTGTCTCAACTCTCTCTCTCTTTTAAGAGACTCGATCTTGAACCTCCAAAAATTTCCTGGTTTAATAATTTCACCTGTTCCTCTCAGACGAACATGAAGTTCTTTAAATCGATAAAAATAAGTGAATGGCAATAATGTAGGTAAATTTCAAAATACTAAAAAATGTATCTTCAATATCTAATAGGCGGAATAAACATCGTACGTGTAACTCGAATACTTTAAGTAGTAGGATGGTAGAATATAGTGTGATCTCACCACTATTCTTCAATCCTGGAAATCCCCTGATAATAGGAAATCACCCTCTCTGAAAAGGTCATTTCAAGCATGATATAACTTTTAAACATACATACATTCAAGTCGCTTTCACAGCGCGCCCGGGCGCGCTGCGACACCTAATCGCCATTCTTGCCTATCGATCCAAAGGTCTTCTGGTGGATGACATCTTGTAATTTCATCTTGAATGCCACCTATCCACGATTTTGCTGGACGTCCCCTACGTCTTCTCCCAGGAGGAACCCAATCTAGGAATCTGTCATCCGCCATTCGTTGAACATGACCATACCAGACAAGCTGTCTAGCTGTCTATAAAACTTTTAAAGCTCGTCAATAATTTATAGATATTTTACAATCTGACAACGTGACGTAACCCCCACTCTTCCGCCCTCATAAGGAACTCACAATCCGGTCTTTTTTTCTACTTCCTCAATTTGATGGAGCCCCCTCCTGCTCTACCCCTGCGAACGATGTCTTTCAGTAATAATATGCAATTCAGCCCGTGGGTTTTCTACTGTTATGACTCGCTCGCTTATTGTTTTTATACCTCGTTTGCTGTGATTATTCCATCGCTGTCAATTCTCGCATTGTTATTCAGCGTAGAAACTCGAGTGAGCCAAATAGAATAAAAATAGAATGTGGCAACAGATTAACCTTATCAGAAAGTAGTAGACTATATGACGCAATCAAAGTATGTGGGAAGAGCACCTAATTAAACATATTAATCTCATATCAGTTTGAGGCAAAAATCACATGAAGAAGTGTGAGGATGGACCCTGTTTAGCAGAAAGAAAACAAGCTCAATACAATATTGCTTAGATTCTGGATTTTTCCTGTGAAGTAAAGACATTATGCATTAAAGAGGAGCACACATAAAAAAGAAACCTCCAGATAATATTTTTTTTAAATTGATATAATCGAGTATGAATTAAACTTCCAGCCTTTCTGTGCGAGAAATTGCAAAATTTTAGTAACTTCGCAATTTTCTTAGTTTTTTTTTTTATTCTTGAAAATTTTACCACCTTAAATAATGTTCATTTTTTCCTTTCCTACAATAATCGATTCTTTACTATAGCTTTAAATGGGTAATATTGATAATCAATCACTTACGTCTCGCCACTGCTAAAGACCTCTTTGAACATAACACGGAGAAAATAACTGCTTTTTTGATCATTTCAAATTTTTTGGATACAAAATAAATAAACAAAAATCCTGTGGCTAAGTGAAATTAGTATGTTGTACATAATAGATAATATTGTGCACCTTTCCGAGACGTAGAAAGCCTTAATCAATCTAACGTAACTAAAGTGGCGGAAACTATAATACCACTATTCGCACTCTCCGGTGGTGATTGAGTATACCCTACTAATTGAAGGCGAATCGTTTGTCTACACTGCGTGATCTCATGAAGCAACGTTACTGCCTCATATTTTCATTGTATAATAGTTTTTTGCACTGGTTGACACTTTTACACCGACGAAAATTTGTTGATAGCATGCAGTATCTTGAAGTTTCTTACCATTTATGATGCGTTCCTTCAATTATTTATATCCCAAATGTTAAGTCATCGATTATCGTTCATTTTAAAACATTTTCGTGGAAAGAAACAAAACTTACAATATTCTCCGGAGTCTGAACTAAAAAATGTGATTATCTTTCACACACAGCCATGTTTTGGACTTAACATCTATCATATTTTGGATGAAAAGACACATAGAAGGACGCAAATTCCCTTGCATTCACAGACTAATTCTTTACGAACGTAACAAACTCAACTTGCCACAGTTTCAAAAAGCTGAGGATCTTTTTAAAGAGAGATACCAACAAATATCGAAAAATCCCACTCTTTGATACTAAATTAGGGACCAAATAATGCATTTTCAGTCGATGTGACGAAAAACTGTAAAAACTTGTTCATAATTAATAACGTTCATTTTTTATTGCTGTAATCTTGCAGCACTCATTCTGGATAATCAGATAAACGAGTAAAATTTTCCCCTCACCACTCATTTGTTTTAACAAAGTTAACGAATTATGTGTCATTTCCATTTTTACAGCAATAAAAATAACACAAAACTTAATAACTCGCGGCTAACGATAGTTACAAGATAGGAGCTCCAGTTACAAATTAAAACGTTAACTTTACCGTGGACAGCATTGTTCCGCAACTTTTTCTATACCTCAAAACTATAAATTATGGTCGTGCAGTTTTGACTCAGTTTAAAGGTAAAATAAACGTAAGGAAAGTTGTGAATCGCTTTTTCATGCTTTATTCGTAATTTTTTATTCATTCCTTAGATTGTTAAAATTGATAAAAGTTTCAACTTTCGCTCTGTTAATTTTTTTTTGGGGGGGGGGGGAAAGTTATTTCCATGTAAATCATCATCAAAATAGGAGACACGTTAGGATACGGTTCCAAAAAGTGGCAATGAGAGACAAGAGTTGGTGAAGAGTTAGAACTGCGCATTATGAAAAACTACACGACTTTTCTTCAGAATCAATGCTGCCATCTTCATTAAAAATGATACAATTTCGTTCACCATTTTTACAGCTTACAGCTTGGTTAACACTCGATGATTAGTGTACCGTGGGTCCTCAGAGCGCGATGAACGCTTTTGGAGCCTGAAAAATCATGAAAAATCAATCAAAGAACAAAGCAGGCATGTCATGGCTCTCCTCATTTAGGTGCTATTTCAGGTCCATCCTTGAATTGTGACTCCAAGTAATTATAAGTTTCCGTTCACAGAAAAAGGGACCCTACATTCTAAGTAAATTTATAAAAATGTCAAACCAAACAGTGATTTTCTTAAATTTGCAGTTCAAAAAGCGTAGTTCCAAGCCATATTTAAAACTATAGACCACTTTGTGCAGGTTCAAAAATTCTCAAGTTACGGTATAAGTTTCCTTTTTTTTGTAGATTCCTGATTTTCTATTACACAAACAGACGAAAGTGCTTTTTTCAGTTTTGTACAGATAAAATTTTTGGAGGCTGCCAAATTGAAAATCTCATATTTTCTTTAATTTTTTTTTAAAAAAAAACAGTAAAAATTAAAAATTTTAACATTTTCAAAAACTGGCTTGTCTATTCGTGTAGAAGGATACGACCTGCAAAAGAAACAAAAATCGTTAAAATATCTTAAATGGTTCCTGAGAAAAAGGTAGATGAAGTGACGAAGATTCACATGCTTTAGCACACGGCCGTGCTGAGGAAGAACGCCATATGAACCTGCAGGCGTTGCCAAATTTCCTTTGATAAAACACGAATTTCCTGGTAGACTCGTGAGTATTTTCCATCCAATTTTTCAGATACTTGTGTACGCAATTTCAACTAAAGTTCCCGAAAATTGAAAGGAAAAATAATCATAACTTTCCTTAGAGATGAACATTTTATCGAAGGAAATTTGCACCTCTCCAAATATTTACGGCATCCCTCCTTAGCAGGGCAGCATAGAACACTGCCGTGCTAAGGAAGAACGCCGAATGAACATTCGAGAGTTGCCAAATTTCCTTCAATAAAATGTTCGTTTCTGAGGAAAGTCATGAACATTTTTCCTTGGAATTTTCAGGGACTCTAGGTGAAATTACGAACAAAATTATCTGAAAAATTGGAGGGAAAATATTCATGAGTTTACCAGGAGATTCGTGTTTTATCAAAGGAAATTTGGCAACGCTTGAAGGTTCATACGGCGTTTTTCCTTCGCACGGCAGAACAGAGGACTCCCCTTAACGCGGGAATTAGCGATTCTTGCCGGTGCTCCATTGGCAACGTTGCCGAGAATTAAATTAATCGGAGCGTGAATATTTTTAACAGTTCATTATTTAGATTAGAGGTAAGATTTATTGTGTTCTCGTCTGACTTTTATTCATTTCATTTGCCCCCTTCCGGCTCCCCCCCCCCCCCCCCCGCCCCGCCGCCGTGTGTCGCCTCACCTTTTTCCAGCCCGGGTGAATGGATAAAATATTCGCCTCATGACTCAATCAGTTCTCTTACACCTGAATTTCAAACAGATTTGCACATTTGAGCGTCGCGCCAGCTTTCATCCCGCTCGTTTGCATTATTTTTTCCGCTCCTTCCCGAGTCACGGCGCAATTATTTGCTCGTGCATAGTACCCACGATACGCCGGCAGAAATGTGTCTGACATACGAATTATTTTCCGTTTTATCTTCATTGAAGCGCTTTAGAGGAAGGTGCAAATGACTCTATTGTTTTTCTAGCTATAGTCGTCAAGGATAGGACTTAGTAGTTTAAAATGGAGAATGTGCATGCAAATTTTTTATTGCCTCATCTGAAAGTGCTTAAAGAGCTGATTTTACAGTATTTTTTATAATTTTTTTCTGATACGAGAAATAGGTTAAAAATAGATTTAAAAGTGAAAAATGCACCGTCTTGTGACGTCATCTGGCGGCATTTCCCATTTGAACACACGTATTATAGAAAATTAGCTTATTTTGTCGTATCTCCTCCAATAATTGTTCAATTCATGAACCAAGAAGATCCTTGTGTTTAGTTCACCCTATAGCTTCCACTTAAACACAAAATTCATCAACTTTCAGACATTTGCAAATTCTTTAATTTATATTCTCTTATACAATTAAGATGAATTTTGCTGTTGCAGTTATTTCACTGCTTTCATCTGAAAGGGATTAGACGAAATGTGAAGGAAACTCGATTTCGAAAATTTGAGACTTGCTGCTCTCTTCGCTATCACGGCAGATTTAAGTACTCTAGGATTCACAGGATCGGATCCAGACGCGATCCACCCGACTCGCCGTGAAAATCCGCTTTCAGAGCTGGCAACAATCAAGTGCCTAGTTGAAATTTATTGCCGAACTCGGGATCATAATCTGCTGTTAATCTAACGTGAGCGACGCGCGTGGCGCGGCAAGAGTGAACCCTTGCATGATTGATGCGCTCGTCGGCGTTCGCCTGTTGGTGGAACTGACGACATCGCACGACACAACGCGATAGGCACTCGATTCCTCCCCCTACCCCTCTTCGCAGGGGGTGGCGGTAGGCCTCCTTCCAGTCTTGCCAATTCCGCGTGATGTGCAGCCTCCGTTGCACCGGTACTTGCGGTACGTATCATGTATTACAGATTGACACCACCGTCATCTATGTGGTTCCGACACAAGGTCGATGGGAGCGCAACCTAGTTTTTGCTTGCACCCTCTCCGCTGCGCTGAGGGAGAACACCGTATGCGCTTTCAGGGGCCGTCCCTGAATGGAGATGTTGCATGTGTGAGGAATTTGCGATTTGACTGTTGATTCTTATGTAAAAGTTCGCCAGAAACACGATGGTGCCACTGGTTTTCTCTGAAATCAACTCCCAAGCTCAAAAAAAGCTCTCAAGTTGGGATCAAAGTGGAGGGGATATCCCATCCTATCCTGAGAGTCCACCTCTACATTAAGACAAACTCTCCATGCAAAGATAGGGAGCAAACACATTGACAGGGTTGCCGTGTTTTCAGTTTTGGAGTCCACAAATAAAGTGGCAGCACTGTCAATGTATTTGCTCCCTATCTTTGCATGGAGAGTTTGTTTTAATGTAGAGGTGGACTCTCAGGGTAGGTGGGATATTCCCTCCACTTAGGCCTCACTTTGAGAGCTTTTATTGAGCTTGGGAGTTGATTTCAGAGAAGACCAGTGGCACCATCGTGTTCCTCGCAAACTTTTACATAAGAATCAACAGTCAAATCGCAAATTCCTCACACATGCAACATCTCCATTACGTAACGCTCTAGGCGGAGGGGGTCGAGGATAGCGTTACGCCATTCTGTTCTTACGTGTTAACGGCTAGGAACTTACGCCACAAAAACGTTACGGAGGGGGGGGGTAAAAATACTGGATAAAATGCAATACGTAATTTAGGGGCGTAATTTAAGCATTGTCAAATCTCCTCCGATAAACTTCAAATTTTCAGAGAATTTTGCTTGTAAGTTTATCGGATGCGTCTGAAAATTTCAAGGAAAAACTTTCACAGCTTGCTTCAAAAATGAGAATTCTCAGAATGGAAACTTAGCAGCATTCGAATGCTCATTCGGCGTTTTTCCCAGCACAGCAGCTTTGCTTCGAATCCTTAAAATTAAATTGCCGGTAAAATTCTCTGAAACATTTGACCTGAAAAGACAGCAAATATCCCTGAAATTTTATATATTCAGCTACTTGCAGAGTTTAGTTGAAAGGAACTTATTTTTTTGGCTCATTTTAAAACGACGCATGCCGTTGATTATCATATGGAGGTATGTGCTTTTATAAATAGATTCATACACTTAATCCATTTCTGTTAGGTAAAATTCTCTGAAACATTTGACCTGGAAAGACAACAGGTTTCCTTAAAATTTCATATATTCAGCCACTCGCCGAGTTTAGTTGAAAGGAACTTATTTTTTTGGCTCATTTTAAAACGACGCATCTGCCGTTGATTTTCATATGGAGGTATGTGCTATAAATAGATTCATACACTTGATCCATTTCTGTTAGGCTCGATCCATTTTTATATTCGCGTCGTAACACAATCTCACAACGAAAACGATTCGTAAGAGCTCAATAATTTACGTCTCGAATATTCCAAGTTTTTCCTCGCAAAACGGTGAGGAGCAGTGGCGTGGCGTGCTTTGCGAAATATCGATTGGTCTGCCGATTAAACGTATGGAAAAGGATCGATAAACAGGGTGTTCGCAACGAACTCCTTAATGATCGATTCTTTAACATGGCTTCAAATGGGGAAATATCGATAATCGATCGTTCACGCCTCGCCACTGGTGAGTAGGCACCGGAACCTGTTCGCCCTCCTCGCCCATAAAGAGGTGCCAAGGATGAGAGGCTAACTTGGACGAGAGGGGCGCGGGGGTTGGGGGAGGGTGGGCTCCAACTTACAAGAAACGCGTCTAATTGTGAAAACGCCAAAGGCAAAGTGAGCTCGTAGGTAGCGTTTAATTAAATTTGATCGGTAATGAATCTAACGGTGGCGTAGCGTGAATCGCGATACATCGATTGTAATGCCATTTAAACCTATGGTAAAGAATCGATTATTAAGGTATTTGCTGCGGACACCCTGGATATCGATCCTGTTCCATAGGTTTAAATGGTATAACAATCGATATATCGCAAAGCACGCCACCCCGCTGGAATCCAACGCTCAGAGGGCACGCTCCAGAATCCATGGCTTCGTAAACAAGGGCTGTTAGGCGTGGAACACACGTGAGGTATATGCAAGCAAGTCTGAACTCTGACATTAGTCGCCTTCAGGCTAGGAATTTTGTAGAGGCGTAATCAGAGGAAGAATTAAACGCTTTTTAAACTTTTCCCGGACCCCCCCCCCCCCCCCCCGCCCCATACCTCCTTCCTTACTAAGGACGATCATGTTGATATTGTAATGAGATCATGTTGTCACCGTTTTGAACCATGTTGATGAGTGTGAAATGGTATCATGTTGATGCTAACATCGTATCAACGTACTAATCAACATGCTACCAACAAAACACTAGATTAGTCTCGGCACTGTTCCATGATGATACCATGTCGGTCACTGTTGGGAAATTTGAACAATTTGGTACAATGTTGGTACCATTTTGACTCGATATTGACATCATATCAATATTATATGCAGGACTCAACGGGGTACTGAATGGGTACCATGCTTCAATCACAGACGCTGTCGTTTTCAGCAGGGCCATTTTAATATAAAAAAAATTGAATATCGAAGGAAGGACTCAACGGGGTACTGAATGGGTACCATGCTTCAATCACAGACGCTGTCGTTTTCAGCAGGGCCATTTTAATATAAAAAAAAATTGAATATCGAAGGAATAATGATAAATACTTAAAAATGAGTTTCTGTAAGAAACAAAATTTAACATTTTGAATTAATGAAATTTTAAAAAAGGCAAAACTGATCAGGTTTTGAAGTAATTACTATGGATAGGTGCCGAGAAGTTAAGATTTGGTGACGAGTAGAAATGAAGTTTAATTGAGGCAGGCAAGGCATCAATGCACCAAGCTCCATAAAATCTGGCAGAGCCATTAAAAACTCTATCTGAATACTGGCAGAGCCATCCTCATATTGTATAATTTCCGATATTATCAAAATCGAAAGAAATATTTGAAGGAAATTTGTTAGACACCTGAGCGCTGAACAATTTTTGAGAGCGGAAGTTTGCTGGCGCTAATGCACTCCCAAGCCGCGATGTAATTTGATCCAAAAGCAATCGTGGTTCCTTCATCCAATCATGTGGCTTCTTTGTAGGAGAACTTTGAATGTGTGCTTCGATGATTAACTTTGATTCGTCGCAACACGGTGGTTGGCGGTTGTAAACAGCTTGTTATTATTAAGGCAAAGTCATCAAAAATGTATTTCCGGTGGAACACCTTTCACTGGGATGCACACTGAAAAAATTGAAGTTGATCTAACATTCTGGATGTAAAAAAAGTGTGCTAGAACTTTTATTTTTGGACATTGTGTCCTATTACCGAGTACACCGCGGGCGGTAGGTCTGTCTCAAGCCGACAAATGGACGTATTTCTGTCAAACGGAACTATGTGCGTCAAGACATGAGCCCTGGGACCCATAAGAATATATGCATAACAGGGCTCACGCCGTAACGCACATAGTTCCGTTTGACAGAAATACGTCCAAATTACGAATATTCAACGATTGAAACGCGTACCGTGGCTCACGCTCAATGCGCAGAGTATTCCTGCAGTCCTGTGGACGCTAATAAGCGATTCGTGCCGGCCGACCGTATTGCGATTGGCGCAACGCGTGAAGTATTCCGACAGTCTTGTAGGCGCTAATATGCCTCTCCCGCCGACTGTACTCCGTACTGTTTTCGGCGCAGTGCGTGAAGTATTCCATCAGTCCTGTAGGCGCTAACAGGCGTTTCAAGCCGATCGCACTGAGTTTGGCGGGATCATTCAAACTCGCGGAGTTGATTATTTTTCAACTTACTACTTTGGCCATGTCTGTTAATGCACTAAAGCCCCGGATGTTTTTGTGTCAGTTTCTTCTGTACCAAATAGACCAAACCTTTGTGTTTAAAATCTGCGACCTCGTTAAAAATTAGTCGCTAGCCTCCAGGATCAAACCCGGATCGTAGCGGTGTTACTGCAATGCGCTAGCCACTCCCAAGTCGCCGCATCTGAAAATTGGGTGGAACCCAAGCACATGGAATGGAATAGTTAAAAAATTATTTTGTATGTGTGTGTGAGCCTTTTAAAATTATAATCGCAATAATAGTAACGGCATGTTAATATTGTAATGGAATGGTTAAAAATTGATTTTTCCGGTGTTGTTAAAATAATTACAATCGTAATAATAGTAGCGGCAAGACACTTTCCTCATGATCCGGCGTCTCAGAGCTAGCCTACGGTTTGGGTCGATTTAACACAAAATTGCGTTGAGCAATCGATTCCTTTAGGTTGACTCGACCAAAAAAAGTGACGCAAAGTAACACAAATTAACACGTGAATTTTTAACTGTGTACCAAAATCAACACAAACATTGGGTTAGATCGTGTTTCACCTCCTATATTAACCTAAAGTAGTACAAGAACGCAAATATTTTTATCAATGCAGCAAATGCTCCACTTCGATAGGATTCCGTTCGCATTTTGACCGCGGCGGCACCAGTCCGGTTCGTTGCGGCGGCGAGAGACGTCAGAAAGCGGGAAGAAAAATCGAGGTCTCGAAGTTGATTAATGGGTGAGCGCGCGTATGGTGATGAGCGCGTTGCGGGTTGCGGCGCGGCAGCGGCAGGCGTTAATTTGTATGCAGTCAGCGCGGCGCTGCGCGGCGGTGGTCGGACCCGGAGACGCTGGAAGGGCGTCTCGTCCGGGAAGAAGACGTCGTGACGTGGAGGCTGACAGCCGGCGTCGCGATGCCGCCCTGACCGACGCGACCGACGTCGAAATTAATTCATTCGCAACCCTTTTTAGTGCCGCTCCCCTTGTCGCGCGTTGTCCCTGCGACTTTTGCGCCGACCACGCTGCCGGGCACTGAAAAAAAAAAACAAGCAGTTCCAACGCCAAAGCGTTGGAGGGCGCTTCTTTAACACTGCGCATGCGAGGAACGTTTTCATACGGCTAAGCGAGTGCGAGAGTATTGCGGACGGACGATGTATAACAAATTGCCTACGTGAAGGTGGTCCGGCAGCAACATACCCGCCGCTAGTCTCTGGAAAACAATAGAAAATAGTAGTTGCGTACGTTGCCAGCGAGCGCGCTGCGAGCGCATCTGTTTCAATTACCTAGCATCGACTCGGGCCTCTAACTTTCTATTCTCTCTGACATAACCTTAAACCTTTTTTTTTTTTTTTTTTTTTTTTTTTTGCTGGTTTAGTGGCTTATATTCCATTGGAACCTACAGCCATCGATAGACAGTATTTATTGTCCTTAGACATCATGGGATTTACGCACATCCATGCTCCAGGCTTTCAAATTTTCAGGGATTAAGGCCGAGTGGAATCTGTTTCTGCAGATCCACTCGTCAGTTCCATGAAAATTTGTCGCCACCACCGGGATTCGAACCCGGGACCTATTGACCTAGAGTCAGACGCGCTGACCACTAGGCCAACCTGGCCGGCAACCTTAAACCTTCAACCCAGAGCCGCAAACAGTTGACGCTTGACGATGCTGCGCCGAGAAAATGAACCAATCACAAAATAGCACAGTAATACGTCACTAAAATGAAGAGATCACGTGACTGTTCGTGATTTTTTCGAATCAATCTGAAACTACAACCTCGAATATGAGGCATTTAAGCATAACGAAGCCCCAAAATAGTTTAACCAGGTAATACGTCCGTGCGAGATTGTTATGCTTAAAAGCAAAACATTTCACGAAAATTTTTACGAATACCAGATGCAGAAAAAAATCAAATTTTCCCGGGTGTACCAGAATGGCGTCATTACCCATAAGGGAAAACGGTATGTAGTATAGTACATGTTACATCGGGGGAGTCGAACGGCTGGAAAGGGCGCATCTGGTACCCAGAAGCGCCCAAAAACCCTCGGCGTTTTTACCAAGGTCCGTTGGCACCTTTACCATCTCACTTTTTTTACCGATTATTGGTAATTTCACCAAGACAGACTGGTAAGCTTACTTAAAAACCGGTATTTTACTGTTTTTCTCAGGTAAGAATACAACTTTTGTTGGTAATCAATTCTCGGTAACTTTGCCATTTTATCTCGGTAATAATTCTACCACAGTCGATGTAAAATATTGGCGTTTTTGCCAAGGTCCAGTAAAATTACCGATAAAGTTCAAGTTCAAGTACCGAGACTTCTCGGTAAAATTACCAATTCCATAAATGGTAATTTTACCAAGAAAAAACTGAGATCAAATAGAACCCTGAATTCTTGGTAATTTTACCCTTTTCTTAGTAAATACGCCGATATTTTTTTTTTCAGTGTGCCAAGGAAAATCGTCGTAAGAGCCTTCAGACGTTGCCATATTTCTTTCAAGAGAAACCAAATTTACTCAGAAAATTGTGAATATTTTTCCTCAAATTTTTAGTCAATTTCGTTCACGATTTAACCTAAAACATCTGAAAAATTCAAGGAAAAATGTGAATAACTTTCCTCCAAAATACATGTTTTATTCGGGGAAATTTGGGAACTTTCGATCGTTCATACGACGTTTTTCCTCAGCACGAAGAGAGAAGAAAAACGCCACAATCTGAGCGGTATGATAGATCGCTCTATCTCTATTTCTTCCTTATCCTTTCCCCTTTTCATTATTTCTCAATTTTTACCTTTTTTAAGCGCTCAGCCGATAGAAAGTGCTTCTTGACTTCAACCTGCCTCTAGATTTCTAGTATACTGGTGGCGATGCATTTAAATGGCGCATCAGCTCAACAAGAAGATGGTAGAGAGAGGCCTAACATTTTTAAAATAGATTGATCTGTGATAACTTTATTCCATGCTTCTAATGTCAACGCACAGAGGACGATAACCCATTTTCTATCATTTATTTTTTTAAATATAATATAGTTTTTTCAAAACTGATAATTCAAATTTTGACGATAGACTGTTTTCATCTCAGCGTTGTTCATCTTAATCAGAAAATTTAAAAAAAATGCCAGATGATTTAAAAGGCGCAATTTGAAATAGTTTCCACGTAAAGTCTGTTGTTCGAAACTTCAAACCCGTTTCAGAAAGCTAATAAACGTGACTTAACGATTGTTTCCTGAGACTGCCGTCATACTCCCTGACATTTCCAGATTTTCCCTGACTGTTTAAAATGCTCTGAGTTCCCTGACCGTGGCAACCCTACATAGTACATTATATATGAGACTACAAATTTAGGATGAGCTTGAGTTTAGAATAAGCGTTTTTATAACTATGATTGCTTTTCTTCGTGAGTGGGAAAGGGTCTAAGGGCTCATTTGCTTCCACTCATTGAGCCAAACATACTGTGCTTTTGCCAAGATCATTCTCTGGTTTTAAGAGACCGATAGAATTTACTAACACGAATGACGTTCTGCGACGAAAAGCCAACGCAAAAAGTATGGAAATGAAGTCATCCGACGTCCCGGCCGAACTTCTCAATTTGAAAATCTTTACCCACTCACAAGAGCGGACAGTATCGAATATTCACACATTCTTGTTTCAATCGAAAACTCTTGAACTCGATCGGGGAGCATTTGATCTAGTAGCGAAGCGTAACTGATCAATTATCGATACACCCCCATTTGAAGCTATTGTAAAGAATCGATTATTAAGGTTTCCATTGCGAACATTCTGTTTATCGATCCTTTTCCATATGTTTAAATGGCAGATCAATCGATTTATCGCAAAGCAAACCACGGCACCGGTTCTATCGATGTACGGAGTGCCCGTGGTCGATGTCGATAAGAAAAAAGCTGTTTACATAAAAGCAGAGAGTTATTGAATTCATTCAATTCCGGTCTAGTGGATAAGTTCCTTGACGGTTTCCCAAGTGGGACCCAGACTCTCAAATCACAATATTTGAATCGAACCCTCTAGCATGAGTTCTGAATCTGGTTCCACTTCCCCACTAGCTCTCCGTGCCAGCGCTATTGTTTCATTGCGGACAGAGTTGTCAAATATAACTCTTCGCAATTGATTTTATAGCCTCGAAAAGGATTTGAAAAGAAAATTGATATCGAATTATCTTAGCTGGATAGTCATAAGCATGCTCTAACGCGTTTGATGATGAGATCCAATGAGCGAAGTATAAGGAGATGCTAATGAAGAAGAGGAAGAAAAGAGGGAAAATTGAATTTTGACGTTGGACCTGTTTTGGAAGCTGTTATTTTTTTTGCTGGTCCATTTTTTATCGAACAAAACCCCGATTCATTGTCCATACATGCGCGTTTGAATGCGTGGGCAGGCTGCTCATTATTATTCCGTAGATTCGAATTTTGAGAAATTTCGCACCTTTTTTTATATAATGACCCGTAATAAATTCTAAATAAAAATTCCCTAACTGACAGGTAAACTCCCAAACCACGTATCTTGTTTGCGGTGTCTAAAAATCTCCGCTCCCATTTAATTTTTTTGGAGGAGAACATGTCAATATCATTACTTGAGGTTGTGACGAAATTTTCTTCGCACAAAGAAGAAAAATCACGGAAGTTTTCAAGAATTGACGTTGAGTAGTTTTCCATCTGTAAGACAAAATTTGACAGGAAGTCTGCAACGTCACAGACCGAGATACGTGATTCGGTAGTTTCACCGTCGATATAGTTGTGGACGTTTCACGAGTGTTTGAAGATTTTTGCCCTCTTTATCTGCGCTAATATCGACATCCATCTCAAAAATTCCAGTATGTCATGAAATAGACACTGCTTTCATACGCGATGGTAAAGTTTTATGTTGAAAATTTTGAATGTTAATAAAATTCAAGAAAAATGGCCATTCGAATGAACATCATCCATATTTGGAAATTAAACACTTTTCATTGAACACGTCTAAAACCGTGGATTTTAAAAATTTGACTACTTGCAGAGGCATTATAAAAAATTCTGATATCAATCTGACAATCTGCAATCTGCATACGAGCTTAGTAAGTATTTTTATTGTTAAAAACATCTTTCATACTTGGGAAGTAAAAACTATTTATGACTACATCAAAAACCGTGGATTTTCAAAATTTGACTATTTACCGAGCACTGGAAAAAAAAACACATTGGATCTAGAGTCCACACTCTTAAAAACAGCGACAAGAAAAAATACTCTTGATTCAATCTGATTTAAGCTTAAATCAAGAACCAAGCCTCTTAATTTGAGCGGATTTCTTTTTGATTTAAGCTTAAATCTGATTGAATCAAGAGTCCTTTTTCTTGTCAATGTTTTCAAGAGTCTGGACTCTAGATCCAATGTGTTTTTTTTTTTTTTCCCAGTGAGACATTACAAAAATGTTTGATATCGATATCTGCATACGAGCAAAGCGACTCCTTTCATTGTTTTATCTGCGCACGAATAGTCAACGCTGGATCACAACCGTAACTCTCATCGGTTGTGAGTAAGTCTAAGTTTGAAAGTTTATGTTCATGACGAACTTTAGTGATCGGAGGAGTCGTTCTCTGCAATTGCAATATTTACAACGATAATTTACAGTGTTTGTCAAAGTGGTCTCGCGGAGGAACAATGCCCGGGCATTAAGGGCAGCACCCGCACCAGCTATGAAGCTGAAAAAAGAAATACGAGATGGTCCGCCCTGCGATGTATTGAACTCCAATATGTTTCGCTTGATAGATGGAACGCACATCGATATCGATAAATTCAGTAGCCTCGGCAGAAAAGTCCAACTTTTAGCAGTTCGGACAGTTTTGAGTTATGGCTTTTCGCTGGGAGCAGTGTTTTCAGGAGCTCGGGTGAGATATAGCATAGCGGCGTGCTAACGTTTTATCGCGAATCCAGTCGCCAGTCACCAACGCCCACGCCCCCGATGTAGCGATGTGCATATTTTGTAAGCTGAAGAAGATGATGTGTGAATACGGATATTTCAAAATACGGTGAAAGGACACTTTTCATGCACGGGAAAAGAGCATTGCTGTAATCTGCCGTGCAACGCAAAAACACCGTAAACGCCATTTTAAATTTTTTGGAAACGATGTATAATAGCGGAAAAACTTGTGTACTTTGGGATAATGTTTTAACAGAAATTCTTCTCTAATACCATCACGAATTTAACACGAAAATTTGAGGTGCATAGGTTAGACAGCTTTTATTTTATAAAATGTTAAGTCCCAAAAAACGCGGAAAAATCTCGATGGATTTACGGCGTTTTGCGGCGTGCTTGTTTTGGCGGTAAACCCACAAGGGTGGGTTAAATAGAAAGATACGTCACTATTCTGAATAACCGTATGACCCGGGAGCCACGAGTCAGAAGAGGGCCTGGCAAAGACAAATTGCGAAATGGCCAATTTTTGTTTTTTGAGGTTCAGTTCGGTCTCCGGACGTCTCAGACGAGAATAATCAAGATATAATAACCACACTAGTAAGAAAATATACCCTCAAATAAAATTACACAATTTGCTAATTCTGCAAAATTAAATTGTACGAATAGCTTTTTTAACTGTTATAATCGCAAAAAAAGACGCTGCATTTGCAATATATCTTGTAAAAACAGCAATTTATTACGTGGCTAAAATCGCAATATTGGGAATATGAGAGGAGCAATTGACTTCAGAAAGTTTCGTAAAATTATTAGTAAAAAAAACGAAACCATAAGCTAATTTGGCAGGTATTTTGCAAATCTACCAAAAGTTTTAGCAATAACAGCCTAAACTTGTAATGCTATTTTCGAAGAATCATTTTTTGCCATTTTGGAAAATCTCTTTTTTCCGTGTGGACACAATTCTGTCGCGTAGCAATAATCTAAGGCTCCTTTCTTTTCCGTTTAATGTCGCAGTGTAAAAAGCATGGTTTATGACTCTTGAGTCATTTGCTAAGTACACGAGCCATCGTAAAAGCAGAACATTGTACACTTTCGTAGACGTCATTTTGCTTCTCTTATAAAAAAGAAGTAGCCTCAAGCATCACCCCTCTGTAAAGAACCTGACTGAATAATATGCATGAACTTCAACTAATTTTCAAATCAGAGATTTGCTATTTTCGTACTGCCGATATTTAATTTTTTCGCTTCTTCTCTCAGTGAGACAACAGTAATGGTGAATTCGCACTTAACAACATATGCACCAATACAACATATGCACCATACAACATATGCTTCTGTCATACAACATATGCACCAATGTCAAAAAATAGTTCGTTACTATGTAAAATTTGATTTCATTACAGAAAATAGTACAGGTTGCAATAAACTGTATTGCATATCAAGTTTCTAATGAGAGAAAATATCCCTCATCCTCGTTTATCGTAATCTCTTGAGAAACTCAGTCTTATCGTTAGAAGCTTTTAGATATCTCCGTACTTTACTGCTGGATGAAACTGAAATTCCGATGAATTCAATGCATCCTTACAGAAGTGACGAAAAAGAAAAAAATAATCATTGATCGTTGAAATATATTTAGCAATGAGAGACCACTTTTTCAAGCTCATTTCAGATAAGAAACATGTGACATCTAGCCTGATTATGTGTCAAAAATTCTGGAAATCGTTCATCATTGTGTCCAAGTCTCTAGAGCAGACTTTTCTGGATAAAAAAAATCCCCAAATTCAATATTCTCACAAAAAAGGAATGATTTCTATGATTTGAAACAGAGTGCTAGAGGCTGTCTCCTAAAGTTTCCCAGTTCTCGTAAGTGTGGCTCCGGTACCGAGAATAACCCTTTTAACTTGAATTAAATACTTAGAAAATACCAAAACTTAAAAGTGATCCTAGTTTTAAAAACTTTAAAATTAAGAGTTGAGAAGGAGGGTCGGAAAGGGACAAAGTCAGATCTCCCGTCGATCTTTATCTCACTCGGTGTTGCTTGAGACAGACGTCTGGAAATAGGCCAAAAATCGTGACAACTACGTCACGGATCCAATGCAGAGGTTCTCTTCATTATTGCAGAGATAAGATTTTAATCGTGCCCCGAACACTTACTACACTCTGCACGTTCCTTAATAAATTACTTAATCTCCTCGCGTTGAGACGCCTTGCGAAAAGTAGGATTTGCGCATCAACAAAGACGCGCCCCTGAAATCGCGACGGAGTTGCGATATCGCAAATGATATCACCAACAAGTGCACTCTCGTTCAAAGTAATACAAGTTCTAATTAGAAACTGATTGCGAAGGCATGTTAAAGTGTCAAACACAAATATTTTTCAATAGTCTGCTTGGAGGGACGAATGTGGATATAACCAAGGATAGATGATGATTGATGACAAATTTTGTGAACATGATGTGCTAGACTTAGAATTAGTTTTTAGATGCAATTTTTAATCCCTAAATTTGGGTATGGGTCCGAACTTGAATAATAGATCTTCTCTATGATGTTTTTTAAAAAATAAATGTCATTGTCCGCGGACGTTTTCCATTTCACAATAGACGGGCCTCTATTTTCGATGTTGAATGAATCATCTGACCTGACACACAAAATATCCAATTTAGTGGCACAATTAATAGGTTCAGAATTTCAATTGAAAGATGAATAATTGCCGTTTAGCTTTAGTTTTTACAAATTTGACTCGCCTTGAACTTTTGGAATTTCACTCTTTGTAGATTTTCAACAGAATTTCGCTTTTTTTTATTTTCTAGACTTTTTACCCCTCTTCGTCTCTTATTTTCCTCAAAATTTGAGACATTTCAAAGAAACGATTCAAAGGCACAAAAAGTCCACAATTTCAATTGAGAGATGAATAATTGGCATTGAGTTTTGGTTTGTAGCAAATGTGACTTGCCTGCGACACACATACAATCTGGCAGCCGAAATAGCACTAATCATCTCATGAGCATGGCTCTGCGAGAGGCACCCGTTAATAAGTCTTCCACTGTTCCCCCGGAGTTCGTTGCCCCTTTTTTCAGCGCAATAAATTACACCGTATACGGAGAACCCCTCGCCCGAGGCGGAAGTAATAAGGAGGAGGATCAAGCATTCGCTCCGTTCCGAATGTCGGGAATTTTTCAACTTTTCAACTTTCGGAGACAAAGCGCCCGGAAAGCGCATCTTGGTGCATCTGCAAAGCTCATTAGCTACGCTGCGTTTGCCTGGAATAAATATGCGACGACTTTGACTCGACTTGAACCCCCTCTCGCGTCGCGTCACTCGGCTCGGCATCATATGACAGTTGGGGTTGGGGGTGCGCCGCGATAAGAAAATCCACTCTGCAGGCTGATTATTAAAATTGATAGACAAAGCGATAGACAAAGAAGACAAAGGGAAAATGAAGGGATCCTATTGGTTTAAGCCGGTGGTGGTTGCAATAGAAGAAGGAAGTAAATTATAGGTGGATCCAGGGGAGGGGAGTAGGGGGCATGCGGCCCTCCCGTTTGCCCGAAATTAGGAGGAAGAAAAAGGGAAGAAAGAAATAGAAAGGGACGGAGGAAAGTAGAAGGACGCCTATATTTGGGGATTATTCATGACGAAATCGACTCAATCTGCATATTAGATGCACTAATATTACGAAAATTTTTGAGCCCCTCAGATTTCTCTTACACCCCCCCCCTCCCTGTCGTTCGGAACGTCTGTATGCGCAAATGAAGTAAATAATAAACTAAATAACATTAACCCACGAGGGACCCTACAGTTAGTCTATCATCCCCTCCCCCCTTAGTTCATGAGTACAACCATTTTTAACAAACGGTACCACCCTTTTATACCCTGATCTTCGTTTGTCTAACAATTTCAATAATCAACCCGCTGGCATGTCCCCGACAACAGAACAGGCAACAAAATTTTCATACCTTAAGTTTGGGTAATAATTGGTGAGATGCGTTAGTCTCAGAATTGCATATGTGTGGTTTAATTGTATACATGAGCAATAATGATAAGCTCTGATCAGACGCTTAGAAACTGGCCTTTCATACTGCACCTTAAGATAGGAAACAACAAACGAACTTTCTACACTTTCTCTGCTCTCAAAATCTTCTCAGGCCATTACAGTCTTATTCCTAACCTGTGAGTATCAGTCTGCCATGCC
Organism: Bemisia tabaci; assembly: GCF_001854935.1. NCBI lineage: Eukaryota > Metazoa > Arthropoda > Insecta > Hemiptera > Aleyrodidae > Bemisia > Bemisia tabaci. The sequence goes on along the minus strand of NW_017548866.1, from coordinate 844,381 downwards.
TAGACTGTAATTTCACGGCAGTTAAGAGTCTCATGAGAGTCGAAAAACCCGCATCAACACTCGGTTTTTCTACCGCACCATCTGATAGGCTTTAAGCGCGGTCAGTCAAACTTAGTTCTGTACATCATCGGAAGAGGGCGGAACCGAATGTGATCGATTGCAGTACTTTCGTGCTGAGGAGGAACGCTTTAGAGCGTTTAGACGTTGCAAAACCGTGCCTGAAAAAAGTTCTATTTTTTTTTTTCAATGAAATTTGATTTTATTTCTCTCTCAAGTTTTCAAATACACCAGATTGAATTCCATGGAGCATCATTGAACAATGTCAACGAAAACTTATTCACAAGTTTTTCTTGAAATTTTTACTTGATGAGAAGACAAGTGACGACCGAATGTTCATATGGCTAGTACTAAGTACTGCCCTGCTAAGAAAGAACGCCGTATGAGCCTTTAACCGATGCCAAATTTCCGTTAATTAAATACGAATTTTCAGGGAAATCAGTGTATACTTTCCCTCCAATTTTTCAGAGAATTTTATAAACTATCGGCTCTAAATCATCTGAAAATTCCAAGATAAAATATTCATAATTCTGCTTGAAAATAAGACATTTAATTGATGGAAATTTGGCAACTCTCGAATGATCATACGGCGTTTTTCCTTAGCACGGCAGAGTACTAGTAGTTCTTGTCCGGCAACCTGCCACGGTAAAATCACGAGCAGCGACTATTCGAACGTGGCTGTCGTGGGGTTGCATATTCGTGTCATTGAAGGCAATTTTTAATTGAGATCTAGTTAGAGACTTAGATCTGATAGTGAATGGAGAAATTCTACACTGTTAATGCGGCCAGCTAAGCTTAAAATGGATGAGTTTCTTCAAGAGTTTAGACTATTCTTCTTCTTCAACCATTCGTAAGAACTTTACTGGGAAACCATGATTTGATTGGTTCTTCTAAAAATTACGACGCCAGCAGTAGTATCCTACGTGCTTCTTACTATACAGAGCTAAGTTTCAAATATTCACATATAATCTAACAAATATCCATAAGATTAGACTGATTTTTGTTTGCAACTGTTCTAATCATAGTTCAATGATGATGGGATGTAATTCGAGAATCATTATATGAGGGATCTCGATCTTTAAAAATCAATTATATGATTAGAGCTGGGAGCTACATCAAAATTTCTCTTCCGGGAAAAGGTCGATTTAAGTTTTTTTTTTCTAAACAGAAATTCTCACTGCTCTCTTTTTTGTCCGCTTGCAACAATCAGAATCAGATCAGAGACAATGATTTATCACTGAAATTTAATGAGGCATACAATGACAGGATTTTTCGGTATAGATGGGGAGTAAAATTCATTAAAATATTTTCCTTCAAAAATACATTGAGCAGGACTAATTCACATCGTTGTGGATTTCATCGTCATTAATTAATGATGGACATCTTGTCAATAACCGTAGTGAAGCTGTATTGTGCATATTTTTGCACTTATTTGAAGTTTCCTGATCCACGTGATTAAACTGAATAATTAGCCCACCGGGCTTTTTTAGCAGACAGTGAAATATTCTGCCGTGCTGAGGAAAAACGCCGTATGAACATGCGAGAGTTGCCAAATTTCCTTCGATAAAATGTTAATTACTAAGAAATTTCATGAATATTTTTCCTTGAAATTTGCACGAACTATAGCTGAAATAGTGAAACAAATTATCTGGAAATTTTGGATAAAAATATTCACAAATTCCCCAGTAATTTCGGTTTTTATCGAAGGAAACTTAGCAACGTCTGAAGGCTCATACGGCGTTCTGCCTTAGCACGGCAGGACTATAGTAAAGTCCATGAAGGTGAGCGGCCGATGAATTCTTGACTTCTATGAAAATCTAAATACAACTGATTCAACAGTGCACATTTATTAGTAAAAAATAGCCATAGCGCATAATATGTGTTGAAATTAGGTCCCTGTTCACCCTCTCATGAATTAATGTATTTTTGCAGCTGGACATGCATTTGTCGGCCTCCTGCGGTGTGGTGGTTGTAGCGCTTGCTCTATGATCGGGAGGTTCTGAGTTCGACTCCCGGCCAGGTGACTAAAGTTTGATGGTCTCAAACAACGGGTACCTGGGGCTAGCTTGATTAAGGACGGAGGGGATATAGGGCTCGAGGGATGGTAAAGCGCAGGATTATCCTTCGTGGGATATTTGAAGTGTAAAAAAGAAATAAGCTTAGGCGGAAAATCGTTACCATTTTCCATGATTTCACCTTGGTAACTTCATTTAAGCAGTTTTCATTAATATCTTAATTTTTCTATCTTATGGTACTTTATAATTGTCAATTTGCCGGCTAATATACATGTGACATGCAGTTAAAAGGAAATGAGACTTACGCTGTCAACCGATTTCTCACACATGTCTCCTATCAGTTACAGGGACATTTGATAATTTCGAGAAATGATATAGACGAGTATGCATTACATATAAACACTTCGAAAAATTGATATTATTGGCGCGGAAGAGGTGATAAATGCGAGGAAAAAAATATCGTTAAAGCATGCAAGAAAAATGTATTCTACGGTAGAAATGAGCAGTTTAGATCAATTTCATATCATCCACAATTAACGAAAAATTATTAGTTCTCCAGGCAATGAATTAACAAAAATAAACAGTTCCGATCATGTGAACCAAGCTCAGTAAACTAATTTTGAGACTACCTACAGGCGACTTTCCCAATGAATGAAGAATATGATCCTAAATATTGATTGTATTTATAACGCTCTCCTTCCATTCAGAGAGGGTTCATCCGGTTTATGCTGAGTACATGCGCTAATTTGCACAGCCATTTTTGATAGAAAATATCTCTATTTTCACTGAAATAATTCGGTCATCTTGCCAGATGTGTCATCACTGCATTATAGCCCCAAGGTAAATACATTGAAGCAGAGATTCAAAGGCCATTCATGCTGTGTCACAAGCACAACTATGCGGCTTGCCAAAAATCGTCCGCATTTCTCCTCAAGAATCGATGATGAAATTTGCAGCAATTAACATTCAAACTGGCATCACTGTGTACTTGTATGCCTGAATCTATTTAAAAGGCATAAATCGCATCGTTCCTCCTCTTGGTGTTAGCTCTAAGCCTCGTTGCCAAGTTGATTATTAATGATCCTGTAAGAAAGTCTGTGCAAAAATTAGGTGAATGGAGTAAAATTGGCAACGTTTTTTTGGCGGGCAAATATTAAGATACGCCAGAAGGCTCCTTGTTCAGAAAACGCTGAGTAGGATTTCTGGTTCTCTCTTGGCAGCTCGCTGTGTATTAGCTCGCGGTATAATCTCGAATTTTATGGTGTAAGTTTAAATTCTTTGTTACGTCGGATCATAATGGCAAGTTATGTTCTGACGCTACAAATTTTCAGTCTTTGTTAAATTTTTACCGTATAGAGGTTATTACCTCCTCTACGTATAATATTTATCTTCTCTCTAACCGCTGGCATCATAACATAAATTTAAGGCTTAAATTCATCTACCTAACGAGAAATATACAATCTTATCTCAATAAAGTGCAGAGTGCAATCAGAGACACAGAAAGTGTCTTCTTCTTTACGATTTGCCGGTTTGCTAAAAGAGAAATTTTCGGGATATCACTGAACAATGATAATTTTTATTCGCGATTTGACAGAAAGTTCGGAGATAATTACAGATTAGTTTTTACCGCTATCGACCTCTATTTTTGTCGATCAGTTTGCTTTTGCTCGAATAAATGAGAATTGTACCTGCAGATCGGGCTTCTTCGGAGGGATAGAGTAAAATCATGGCCATTTTTAGATGAAGCAGGTAGAAATACACGGAAATGCAGAGAAAACCCTACTATTTAGATTACTAAAGATTTTCCGGTCAAGTGACTTAATTCGCCCATGTACCTCAATTTAAAACGTGTGTGAAATCATCTTACCGAACAATAATCGGGTAAATTTTCTCTGATGACATGTCAGCAAATTACGTGTTTTAACTGAAACTAGCCTCGTATTTTTGCCTGGTGGATCCAAAATCGTCCTTGGTTTGTCACAGGGCACCCATTTTCCGAAACATTTGATCTTCCCTGTGAGCCAGATTTTAAGGGTAAATTCCGATTTTTCCGTGCAAAATAGAACTGATTGAGAAAAATAAAGGCCATTGAATCAGAAACAAGGCTTTGAACCCAGCTACTAACTTTTCCACAAAATTCGAATGAGGAGAGGCCATTTTCCGTCAGGCAGCAGCCGTCACACTTCACCCACCACGAACGAAATTCCACGTTTGTTGACTGCATCGGCGAATGCGGCACCGCAGAGGACGATTCGCCTTCAATTAGGTGGTCATGCAAAATCACTGTTGCTAGACATGAATAGTCGCATCTGCGCCGTCTCCGCGCTGCGCGAGCGATGACGTCATGTTCCGCATTCTGCTCTTCCTTTCTCTGAAATACCCCTCATTATAACCCTTGTAATACCCTATGATACCCCTAGAAGATTCCGTCTTCGGACGGATTCGCCCATGCAAGACTGAGATATTTAAAACAAAGGTATGAAATTGGGCGCTTCAAATGAGGCCCAGGCTCAGGAATAGAAACTTTTATTTAGACACATTGAACAAGCGCTAAAAAATCGGGATGCTGTGCATTTAAATCACTGACGTGGAGAGACGTCGCGCCAAAGTACGCTTGGTGGCAGCAAGTTTTGCCGTTATTTAGCGCGCAATTTTAACGCTTGTTCGCCACTCGTAAGCGAGCTCGCTTCTTGCGACTGAGCCTCAATGAATAGGCATCCCTCGGTTAAAGAGACTGCCGCGCAATAAAATATGTAATATGCTAATTCCGACAGCAATATAGATTCGACGATAGCCTTACAGCGTTGTCGAACGGCTTTTAAAAGGCGATCCGCAAGGTTCGTGATCATGTCGATAACGGTGTGATAGAAATTTAGCCGAGATGTTGTTGGTGATGTGTTGAAAGGAATGAATTTGCTTTGATTTTCTTTTGTCTCTATTGCAATGTTTCAGTTTTTTTTGTTGTATTTTAATTTTTAGAAAGAACATCAGCCTATATGTCTGATAGAAAAACTCGAATTTTATATCCTACTCTCGTAAGAATATATTGAAACATTATTAAATGAATATCCTTGTCAATTTCTGAAAGAATCCGTTCGAAAATATGCAGGAAAAAACTGAAACGTTGTTGTATTGTCGGGTAATTTTAAAAGCAAAACCGTTTAAGCGTGATAATTTTGTTAATTTTTTATTTATGAAACTTTATATTTAAGTTGCATCTATTTAATTATAGAATTGTCCAAAAATGTTCATGAAAGTATAAAAATGTCTACTGTCATGAATGTCAGAGAAAAGCTTAGATCTTTTTCCTCCTTAGTCTTTTTACTTTTATCCCCCTCTTTTGATATATTTATTACCCTCCCTCTGTATCGATCTATCTTTATAAAAAAAGTTTATGCTGTCGTACTACGAACGGCACGTGTAAAAAATATGATTTGAGAGAAACGAGAAGAGCGTGACGAGGTAGGCAAGGAGGTCGGTCTACCACCCCCACCTCCTCCGGGTTTTGCGCGATTACTCATCAGAATTCACTTTAGTAATACAATGCAATATTTGGGATATCAGGTCTCAATTTCCCCGCGAAAGAGTGCGGCCCTAGAACTCTGCCGCTTTCAGCAAAAATTTGATCTAAAGTATTTGGATTCTCAAAGAAAAACAAGCGGGAAAGTTCTAATACTGTCGTATTAGAAAAGCGCTCAGGTGTTAGTAAATGTATTTAATGAAGAAAGGACGTATAAACTCCGTCGACTTGGCTGGAAAATGGAAATAAAACATCAGCTGATAGCAAACAAAGGTTACCAAGGAAACCGTAAACGCGTATTTTTGTTTCCCGAAAATGAGCTCACCGTTGAGCTCATCAGGCGCGTTTTTTTTTAGGCTTCATTTGAGTTCAACGATCAATTTCGATAAGAATTACTCTACCGCTAAGAAATTTTCTTATATATAGACAAACGATCGAAACTACCTGCGCATTATGTTAAAAGCATTAAATACAGTTTTCACAGCTTTATTTATTTTAAAAATGGACCCCCCCCCAAAAAGCCTACACATCGATGAGCTGGTGCGCCATTTAAACGCATTAGCACTAGTATACTAGTACTCAGAGGCAAGTCGAAATCAAAAAGCGCTGCCTATCGGCTGAGCGCTTAGTACTCATGACTTTTCTCAAAAATGTATGTATCATCACGGGAATTTTGGCAACTCCTGAAGGCTCATACGGCGTTTTTTCTCATCACGCGGCAGTATTGCGCCGCATCATAACGGCATATCAAACTTACCATCCAGTGGCGTGGCGTGAATTGCGATGTATCGATTTTTATGCGACTTAAACCTACGGTAAAGAATCGATTATGAAGGTGTTCGCTGCAAACAACCTATTAATCGATCCTTTTCCGTAGGTTCAAATGGCATAACAATCGATATATCGCAAAGCACGCCGCGCAAATGTTACCATCTTGAGATTCGTGTCGAGGATCGCACCTGGCAACGCACCCCGTCATTTTTACGGCGCCGTCTGCACAGTGCACAGGCAACCCGCCTCGCATCACCGTCAAACGCATAAACTGCGGTTTATCATTCGTCGTCGACCGCCATTCGCCATATACTGTCATCGTTTTTATTGTTTTTCTAGCGACTCAAATCCGGGCCGGAAACGTGGCTTGAATTTCACCGGAGCGCCACCGCTGATCTCGACAGCGTTGCCAATTTTGGTGTGAATCAGCCGCACTTCAATGAGAAACGAGGGTAATTATCGAAAATTTTGCGGCATCGCATTCCGACTCCGTCCCCTTTACGAGTGTCGATGGATGATTTGCGGGGAGGCTGCGAAGCGCATGGTTGCAAAGTGGTGCTGAAATCAGCGAACCTTAGGTGTTGAAAATATGGATATGTGTGTCGATGCGGCAAATCTCCGCGAAGGTGGTTTGGGGGGTTGTTTTATTAAACACGTGTAATCTGCACTTGGCAGCAGCGACTTATCCGTAATCCCGCGTAAATAATAGCAGCCTGGTCGGTAATCTGAGTTGTGTTCTTTATTCATGATTCCGCGGCAAATCACCAATTGCAGTTCACTTGCCGCGAATAAACGCATTTACTTATTGTCTCTGCGAATAGGCCTTCCAGGCGCTGGTGCGATTGGTGGCCGGGAGTCGGTGGAATGATACTAATTCGAATGTTTCGTTTGTTTGAATCGCTCTTTGTACTGCCGTGCTAAGGAAAAACGCCGCATGGACATTCGAGAGTTGCCAAATTTCCTTCGATAAAATTTTCATTTTTGAGGAAAGTTTTGAATATTTTTCCGAGAAATTTTCAAGATATTTAGGTAAAATTGCGAACAAAATACCTGAAAAATTGGAGGAACAATATTTGCAAATTTTCCCAAAAATTCTTGATTTACCAACGAAAATTTGGCAACGCCAGAAGGAGCATACGGTGTTTTTCCTTAGCACAGCAGCGTAAGTGACACTAGTGAGAGGGAACCCAATAAAATTCAGTATTGAATCCGTCGCAAGGTGTGGTTTAACTCTGCCGTGCTAAGGAAGAACATCGTATGAGCGATCAGGCGTTGCCAATTTCCCCCGACAAATCACGAATTTTCAGAAAAATGTATAATTATTTCTCCTCCAATTATTCAGAAGATTTCCCTCGTAATTTACCTAAAAAGTCCAAAAAAAAACAAAGATAAATATTCATAGCTTTCTTCAAAAATAAATATCTTCCGAGAGGGAATTTGGCAACATTCGAAAGCTCATGCAGCGTTCTTACTTAGCACGGCAGTACTAGATACGACATAATACGAAGATCAACTGAGTATTGCAATGGTGGGACGTGGGTGACAACTTTGGAGCTGGCGAAATCCGGGAAAATTGAAACAGGAGGTCTGTCGGTTATCACACCTATAATGGAGGGAGGGAGTGTAGTAATCTTTCCTTGGAGTATTTTTGAAAATTAGACTTCCCAATAACGCAATTTTTGGTTGTTCCCGAGGTAGAACCTTACTTTTGCCTTCTTTCGTTTTAGGACCTCGTAGGAAGAAACGCCGTTACCATTCTCGAATTGAACTTATTTATGCTAAAAGGAACTATGTCACACACAATCTCTATGCACATAGTTCATTTTAGCATAAATACGTCCAATTAGCTCTCGAGTGCATTCTTTTCATTTGTTATCTCTTTCATCTTGATTGCTGATATTCTTTAAAATCATCAGCATCGCCTTTCTGTCACTTCTTCCTCATCATCAACATCGCCATCGTCCGTTTACAAAATACAAGGTAAACTTGTAAAAATAAGTACACAATGATTGGACAGTATTTAAAAGGTCATTCCTCGATTCTCAAAAAACGCACTCCAATCAAAAACAAGATTAACACCAGGTTGTATTATGTTGTATTATTAAAATCTTAAAAAAATGTGTACATATTTTCTTCAATGCCTGACCAAGCAATACGAATATACTGTCATCCAAAGTAAAAACGCCTTGTCTCAATTCAAAAGTCTTTCGATTTTTTTCTGACAAAATGTCGTTTTACGAAAAGCTACGATCATCCTCCATTTTTTGATACACCTCCGACATGCCATTCGAAACTAAACAAGCGGGAAAGTTCTAATACTGTCGTATTAGAAAAGCGCTCAGGTGTTAGTAAATGTATTTAATGAGGAAAGGACGTATAAACTCCGTCGACTTGGCTGGGAAATGGAAATAAAACATCAGCTGATAGCAAACAAAGGTTACCAAGGAAACCGTAAACGCGTATTTTTGTTTCCCGAAAATGAGCTCACCGTTGAGCTCATCAGGCGCGTTTTTTTTAGGCTTCATTTGAGTTCAACGATCAATTTCGATAAAAATTACTCTACCGCTGAGAAATTTTCTTATAGACAAACGATCGAAACTACCTGCGCATTACGTTAAAAGCATAAAATACAGTTTTCACAGCTTTATTTATTTTAAAAATGGACCGCCCCCCCAAAAAGCCTACACATCGATGAGCTGTTGCGCCATTTAAACGCATTAGCACTAGTATACTAGTACTCAAAGGCAAGTCGAAATCAAAAAGCGCTGCCTATCGGCTGAGCGCTTGAAATGCAAAAATGAAGTGCTATGGCCATACATTTTCTTGTAATAGAACAGTGCGTGCTAGAAAAAAATACACAATTTTGAGTGGAGTTACGGCATTTTTGCTGTGAACGGCAGCATCTTGGCGTTGCACGAGGGAAATTCGAATTCCACCGGCTGTTTTCACAACTAAAGAAGTGAGTTGAAGACGGGAAAAGTTGAGAAAGTTAACTCCATAGTTAGGCGCGAGGAAGGCGGGGTGAGGTAGTTGGAGTAGAAAAAGGGAAAAATGTTAATTCTTTTTCAAGCTAGACTGTGCAAGCAAGTTAATTAAATAGGGTGGGTGAGCTCTCAATGCTCCCATTCTCATGTTCCCATCCCTTCGGCTTCCGGTCTAATATTTCTTATTAATAGATCCACTGAACAACTTCTTGCGCTGTTTTATTGCGTTTATAAATTAGAAAAAAATACATCCCCCGACGCTGTTCCTCATTTTAGTTTGTTTTATGTTCCGGCCGGACGAATGACTCCCTCCGCTTCGCCCGCCTCCTCCGTTTCTTTCTTTCCCTCTTTTCTTTCTCTTTCTTTTTTTAATGTTTCGAAGACTAATAGCGCAACTTTACATCACTTCCTGCTCTATCTCTGATATTACGATGAATAACGTGGCCACCCGCTGTGAAGAGTAGTGTAATTTGTGTCCTGTTTCCCCTCTTTTTTACGGGGTATTTATCATCAAGTGGAGGGAAAAATTGATAAACACTGTGCAGGTCAAAGATAATGGTACAATCACGCAATCAAAGAATTGGTCGCGCTCACACAAAATTTAGCTAACAAACAATTTTGTCGCTTTTCTTTTCCTCTTACTCTTTCTTCTTCTCTTTTCTTACTATTTTGTTTTCTTTTTCAACTTCTTCTTTTCCTTTCTCTGCAGTATTCGGTGGTCGAAAGTATACGGCCCTCAGGAATTTATAATCAGGATATTTATCATCGAGTAGAGGGAAAAATTGACAAACAGTGTACAGGTCAAAGATATAAGCGCCTACAAGACTGCATGAATACTTCACGCATTGCATCAAACACAGTGTGGTCAGCAGCGGTCGACGCGAAATGCATAGCGCCTACAAGACTGCATGAATACTTCACGCATTGCGTCAAAAACAGTGCGGTCAGCGCGTCAGAAGTTATTTCTTATTAAACCACATTTATGTTTCTTCTTTCATAATTGTTTTGTTTATTTCTTATGAATGGAACGCTTTGTCCACGCAGAGATATGTTTACAGAACTTAACTTTCGCGCAAAGTTCCGTGAAATTTTGCTTGTAGTGTTTACAGGGCTTTCGCAAAAAAAAGTTTTCAACACGAATAAACGCGTCTTATGCATCCCTCCCCCTCCGGCACGTTCACTTGACGTTTTTATTGATGTTTTTATTGATGTTTCAAAACGGATGAGAAGGGGGCGGCAAAATACAGGTGGCCCACGGGCGGCAAGTAGGTGAATCCGGCCCTGCCAATCATCGTGCGTAGTGTAGAATATAGAATTTACACAGTTGTGGTTAAAGGACGCCATTATTTAGTATGAGTTATTTCAAGAACCAAGACGTTGTGTAGTTATAGTTTGCTTAATAAATTACTAATCAATTAGTGGTCAAATATTTTAATTAGAAATTCAATAAACAAACAATAACCATACAACACCTTGATTCTTGAAATAACTCGCACAAGAATTTAGAACCTCTGAATTGCCACAATGGAGATTCGAGGTTTAAAACAAAAATAAGATATTTTGAGATACCGTCTTCACGTTACAAGATACGAGTTCAAAGAGGTGCACCTTTATGCTGCCGTGCTAAGGAAGAACGCCGTATGAACATTCGATAGTTGCCAAATTTCCTTCAATAAAATGTTTATTTTTGAGGAAAGACATTAACATTTTTCCTAGACAATTTCAGGGACTTTAGGTGAAATTGCGAACAAAATTATCTGAAAAATTGGAAGAAAAATATTACCACAAAATTATTGTTTTATCAAAGGAAATTTGGCAACGCCTGAAGGTTCAATCGACGTTTTTTTCTCAGCACGGCAGTATGTGTCGATACGCGTCTTCCTTCCCCCCCCCCCCCCCCATAAATTCGTTTCGTATAGCTTCTTTCGATTTCGGTTTATATGGAAGACGAATCCATTTTTGCGGTTCGCGAATGTCAGTGAAAGGCTTTCGTTTGATAGCAGTCATTAAGCTTTAAGACTTAACCGTAGCTAAGAAAGCTTTTATTTCGTCATTCGAAAGTTTCAGCCAGTTTTTCCTATTTTGACGGACTTAAGCCGGCCTCGCTCTGATGGTTCTGTGCCGATGTAAGTGCACTCATTTATTTTCATTTCAAGGGGAATGTTTGTTTTCCGCTCCTTAAGTTGCTTCGATTGATTAAGGAAAAGGACATCCACACAAGATGACGGTGATAAAAGTAAAAATAACAAAGAAAACAAGTGGGTCCAACGACCTGAATTGATTTGGAGTTGGTGCCAGGAGGTTTTATAACTAATCTTCATTAAAGGGAAGCTTCAAGCATCAAACGTTTAAGCAGTATATTTGTTAGCAAATGCATGCTATTACAATAATTGGACCGCTTTTAGCAGGAAGGAACCAAGCCACATCAGCTGTTGCATTCTTTAACTGAGAAATTTAATTCTTTACGAGAGGACATTTGTGTGGCTTTTTTTTGAAAATTTTAAGATATGCTTCGTACCACGTGGAAAATTCACCGAAATGTGCAAACAGATCCGTACAATCGTTTTAAGTAAGAAATTAAACTGTTCAATTACAATTAGCGATAGGTGATGTGGCTTGGTTCCTGTCTGCTTAACACGGTCCAAATGAAGTTGACCAAACGGAACAAATAGGTATTCAAGGAGAATTAAACACTAAGATTCAGAATGGGCGCGTTTTACTTGAAAATAGGCAGTACAAACAACGCAAATTTTGTGTTAACTCTAATGGCACACCCAAAAGCAATTTAGTCTTCAAAATATTTCAATTTAATATTTTAAAAACACTTTTTTAGGATATGATTGAAACATATTTTTTTTAAAGTAAGTTTACAAAACGGCGTAGGCATTCTTATTCTTAGTTTCAGTTAATCTATTTTAATTTTTATTTATATTTGGCTTTAAAAATAAGGAATATATCAATTCCCTCGTTCTAGAGAAAGATCTGTTGTCCTTAAAATCATTTTAAAAATATAATTTAAGCGTTATTTTGCTTTTAGGGAAGGGGTGTATTTTATACTTCTCTGTCAGGCTCAGCGTGATTTTCTTGCGTTTTCACTTTTAAAAAGTCTACTCAGTTATCTACACTACCGTGGTAAAGAGAAACGCCATATAGAAGCATCCGAATGTTACCTAATTTCCTCTGAGAAAATATTTTTATTTTTGAGGATAGTTATGAATATTTTTCCTTGAAAGGTTCAACTATGTTAGATTAAAGTGCGAACGAAATCGTCTCAAAAATTGAGGAAAAATACTCGCAAATTTCTCAAAAAATTGAAATTTGACAACGCCTCAAGGTTCATACGACGATTTTCCTTAGCACGGCAGTATAACTCTCGTGTGCAACAGACCTATTCAAGACGACTCTCAAGTCGATGGTTTATTAAAACGCACAGCTTAACTCGTTCCGGATAGAGGATCACAGGAAATCCTCTCAAAGGAGGTGTAATCGCGGTGAGTGAAACACTTCGCGAATAGTATCCTCATGTCGATGCGAGTAAATCGCGGCAATTATAATTAAATCGCTCCCCTTTTTTCCGCGGCGCTGAAGTCAGTGCACGCCCCGCCGGAATCGATATCATAACTGTCGGAGTTTAATGAGAGTGATAAATATTCCGGGGGAAAAATATCTTCACTCGCTCGGTTACCGCCTCGAGCGAAGAAAAACAATCATTGGCGGGGCGTACTTGTCGATATATCGATTGATCTGCCATTTAAACCTATTGAAAAGGATCGACAAACAGAATGCTCGCAACGAACACCTTAATAATCGATTTTTTACCATGGCTTCAATTGGGGAGATATCGATGTATTGCAAAGCACGCCTCGAGCAAAGAAAAACAATTACTCCTCCGGCGGCGACTAGCAATATTGAGACATAAATCACTGTCGAAGCTGTGCAAACTTTCTTATCGTCCTAGGAATAAAGATGAGTTTTGATTCTGCTCTTTTTTTTCGCCGTGTTCATTAACACCTCTTCCTGCGTTCCGAATTACCCCGTGAATAATGGTACTCTCATTAAGGCCTTCTTAAGACTTCTCGCCCACTAGCGGGCTCATAATTGAAATTGATAGAAAAAACTTGGAGACAAAGGGAAAATGGATCGATCCTATTGGTTGAAGTATGGTTGTTATCGACCATGAGGCATAGGCAATCCCCCCCCCCCCCCCNGTTTGCCCGATCAGCCCCTCTCCCGTCCACCCGAAAAAAAGGAGGAAGATAAAGGAAGGAAGGAAGGAAGGAAGGAAGGGAGGGAGGGAGGGAGGGAGGGAGGAAGTGAGGGAGGAAGGAAGGAAAGAAGAAAGATGGAAGGAAGGAAGGAAGGAAGGAAGGAAGGAGGGAAGGAAACTGAGAAAACAAGAGGGGAGAACGCTTGTAAGTGGTAATTATCCATGACGACATTGATTCAAATTAGATATACTTAAATTTCAAAAATATTCAGGGGTAGCCCCCCC
>NW_017548866.1:795505-830531 GCF_001854935.1 Bemisia tabaci | reverse complement strand
CCCCTCGAAGTGTATGCACCCGCCTATGATAAGAGGTAAAATAATGGACTAACTATAAACAAAGCAATAAACTTTGTAAAAATACAAAGGGAAAATGAAGCGATCTTATTGGTCGATATGAATAGTTGTCATCGATTAAAAGGGAAAATGATACCAAAACTTTAGGGTCTCTTGAGGGTTGCAGTTATTTAGTCTACATCTTTTTTGTCCATTGCAACCATCCACTTGCGCCATGCAGGATCACTACATTTTCATGTCCTCCTTGTCTATCGCTTTGTATATAAATTTCAATAATCAGCCTGTTGGTACTTTCACAACGCAATATTAAATAGATCGATAAGGAAAGGAACTAAGTAACAAATTGGGGAAAGATGGTTTAGGAGGAGTAGTTTTGAATTTAACTAGCTGCAATATTTTCTCCGGTGGAAAATTCAAAGTGAAAACATTGTATTTTGAAGTTTTGCAAGAAGAACATTAACGATTATTTAAATTTAAAAGCACCATTAACCATTTTGCCTCCAAAATGAGACTTGATGGGGTTTTTCTTTTTCTTTTCAAACTCAGTCCATGTATTATTGTAAAATCTTTCAGATAACCGATCGTGAAATACGCGATAAAGCCTTGTTCCAAGGCCAATTCTTTAATCTAATTTTGACCGTAGATCCCAAAATCGATGTAAAACGCGATGATCGGTGCTTGCTAGCTCGACCGTGTTTTTTTAACTCATTGCTGCAGCTGGAGTCGTAATCCGGAGCCCGGCTGACCAGATCGTCCCGGAATTTCCGGATAATCTTCGGAGTTCCGGTCCGGCGGCCGGAAGTCGCTCGCAAAATCCGGCGCCGTCAAAGCAAGCGGACAGAGAAATCCGCTCGGAACAAGTGGGATCGTCGCGGGTCGCGCGAGCAGGGATTCGAACCCAATTACGAGGCTAATTGGCAGAATGTGTAATCTGGCCGTATCAATCGCGACGAATAAATAAATCAGGAGCGAAATAAATAAACCGGCTTATCGGGGGCTGCGGATAGTCACGTTCGCGCGGTTTGCCCCGGGTCTGGGGACCTCGTCAATTTTTGAGTTATTACGAAAATAGTCGTCTGGGGGTCTCTAAATTCCGGATTTTTTCGAGGTGCTTCCAACACGATAGCGAGACCGAATCAAGTCCCGACAACTTTGAAATGGGTGAGTGATGCAGTTTGGTCGGAAAGGTCCTTTGTACATGAAACATTTGGACCGAGTTTAACAGAAAGGAACCAAGCCACATCAGCGATTGCCAAACTTAACCGGGCAATTAAATTTTTTACGAGAGAACGTTTGTGCGGATTCCTTCAAAATTTTTAATGAATTTTCTTCACACTGTGGAGATTTTTCACTGAAATTTGCACGGAAATCCGCGCAATCGTTTTCATGTTAAATATTGAATTGCCCAATTAAATTTGGCAATGGCTGATGTGGCTTGGTTCCTTTCTGTTTAACGCGGTCCATTTGAGAATTTTAACTTTTTTGTTTCCCAGGCCTCCTTTTTTTTCCTTTTCCCTTCCTTTTTGAAAGGTTTGAGCCCTCACAGTTAGAACGATCCTCGCTTTACGCGAAGCTCATCAGGAAACACAATGCCCCGATCCAGCGCGGCGTTCCCGTGTTACGATTGGGCATTCCACCGTACTACGGAAAAACGCCGTAAGAACATTCGAGAGTTGCCAAATCTCCCGGATAAAACATGTATTTTTGAGGAAAATTATTTATATTTTCCCTTGAAATTTTCAGATATTTTAGATTAAATCGCGACTTAAATTCTCTGAAAATTTGTAAGCAAAATCTTCATATGCTTCCTGGGAATTTCGTATTTTATCAAAGCGAATTTGGCAACGTCTAAAGGCTCATGCGGCGTTTTTCTTTGGGAGGGTAGAATTCGGGTGGGACAAATCCGGCGACAAAATTGAAGCCCGCGCTCGTGATTGCTGAGACAACAAAATTGTGGGGGCGCGCGTCGCGCTCGTAATTGAAACCGCGCTCGCCGCTCGGGGCCCGCGAGCCACCGCCGCCGCTGCATTTCACGGGGCATTTGTCAAAAAAACAATTAAGCGTACAAAAAGGAAACCCGCCGTCCACTTTCGCGCCGAGACGTGGTCAGTTCCCGCCGTTGCCATATCGTCACCTTCCGGTCAAAGTATCACAAGTGCCATGCGACGTTTTAAAATTTCCACTGTTATTTTATTTTTTTACAGATAAATTGTTCAACGAAGCCGTCCGAAAATTTCACTGAGTTCTCTTTGCACTGCCGATAAAATTCAGTGAAATTTTCAAATAGATTTAACCAACCGTTTCTCTTCAAAAAAATAAAATGGCGGCGGAAATTTTGAAACGTCGCATGGCGCTTGTGATACTTTGGCCGGGAGGTGACGATATCGCGCCGACGCGAATCCACACGGAGTGAAAGACTTCGTTAATGGCGGTTTGCACTTTCAAGAGAAATTCGAAATCAGATCGGTGATAGCTCAAAATGTCCAGAGTAGAAAATGTCCAAAAATAAATGCCCAGAGTAAAAAATGTGCAGAGTAAAAAATGTGCAGAGTAAAAAATGTCCAATGTAAAAAAAAATTCCATGAGTAGCAATTACCGATGGTATACCACATGGTAGTTCCGGCGCGACCTTGACCCATAGATTTCCTTCAACTTGATAGTCTCTTTCAATTTATACATTGCCTCTCTTTTTCATTTATTTTGTATTTTACTCTTTATCCTATATTATTATGTATTTATCTGACAATAAAGGTCGCAAAAAAAGAGAGTAGCAATTATCTCCATGGATATTGATGTAAAGCTTTCAAGCTCACTTTGTTGTCATTTTGTCAAATCATGTCACTTTTTGGCATTTTTGTTTTTGGCCATATTACCGCTTTTGGACATTCCAGATGTTTGGATATATTTTAGGTACACAAAAAAAAAAAAAAAAAAAAAAAAANAAAAAAAAAAAAAAAAAAAAAAAAAAAAAAAAAAAAAAAAAAAAAAACCTCTAGCCGTGGAAGCCGTATTTACGGGCTATATATCAACGTCGATTTATTGCAATATTATCGGATTAAAAATTGCGATAGTTTGTATTTCACCACATTTTGCAAAAAAGTCGCGATTCTATTGACGGTTATTTATTGCAATATTATCGAACCGAAAATCGTAATAAATTTAGACACATTTAGATAAAATTTTGATTCGTCGCACGCGATTTTACGAAGAAGAAATTACGACAAAATCGAGGATAATCGCTCAGAAGTTGATGATCCTAGCGCTTTTATCGTCAAAAAATCGCAATTTCTCCGTTGAAAACAGCTACTTGGGTGTAATGGTCACGAAATAGTGTTTTTGGTGTTCTTAGAAACGGAAGAGACTAAGTTGATGATCCTATTGATTTTATCGTCAAAAAATCTTGACAAATCACGATTTTTCCGTTGTAAAGAGCTCCTTGGGTGTGACGGTCACGCAATAGTGTTTTTGGTGTTCTTAGAAACAGAGGAGACTAAGTTGATGATCCTATTGATTTCATCGTCAAAAAATCGTGAAAAAATCGTGAAAAAATCGCGATTTTTCCGTTGTAAAGATCTCCTTGGGTGTAACGGTCACGAAATAGTGTTTTTGGTGTTCCTAGAAACGAAGGAGACTAAACTACGCTTAAAATCTATTATAATCGTAGGAAATTTGGTGAGGATGGAGACCGGGGTGATTAGAATCATTACCGAAACGGTCGGGTCAAAGTTCTCCGCCGCGCCAGGCCGGGGCGGGGACAAAGAGCGAACGAAAACGAAAAATCGCTATGAAATATTTGCTGGCCCAGAAAATCCCTCGCCCCGGCTTTTAGGAGATTTATCTGCCGCGAAAGACCTGCAACGCACTATTAATGGTCCCCGCTTTTGTTTCTCACCGGCACGGTCGTTCTCGAACAAACGCTCGTCGGCAAACGGACATAACTGCATCGCCGGCTGAGCCCTGTCCGGAATGTATATACGTGCGGTTCGAGGTTCATCCAAAAGTTACCTTACGCTTTTCTGGCCGTGCCACCGCCAAAAAGTAGGGTAAGTGTGGGGGTATCTTGATACCTTTTCCGGGTGAGAGTAGCGATAAAAGAAGGCGGTCGACTAACGATTCAGGGAAAACAACGTAAGTTTGAGACTATTCTTGCGGTTGTGTCAAACGGTTGGTTGTGAAGATTCGTGTTATCTTTTGTGTTTGTTCGATTATCGGTGGAAATGATTCTGCCGGCGACGAGTTTAGCAGAAAGGAACCAAACCACATCATCTACTGCCAAATTTAAGTAGACAGTTTAATTTTTTTACGAGAGAACGTTTCTGCGGATTCCTTTGGAAATTTTGAGGAATTTTCCTCGTACTAAGCAGAAAATTCACTGAAACTTGCACTAAAATCGCCAAAATCGTTTTTATGTAAATAAGTAAATGTCCAATTTAATTTGGCAATGACTGATGTGGCTTTGTTCTTTCCGCTTAGTGCGATCCATTTAGCGGTTTAGTAATTACGCCCTGATTAATTGTAAATGGGCGGCATGAGACATGAAATGAGGGGGTGCAATTTTCTGTAGGACCTTTAGGGGTTGAATGTCGCAGAGCTTCCGGAGGCGCTATTACAGTTAAAAATAGTATCTAGTAATTACGTTCCTTTTCCATAAATGGTTTTAAAAAAATCAATCCTTTCTACAGACAACCAAGTCTGAAAAATAAGGAAAAGAATTTTCAGTATAATTCTTACCTAATACAATATGAGTAATATTAAGTACATATCATCAAGACTATATAAGCTTTAAATTTTCATTTTTTTTGTCACAGGGCGTTCTAACATTCAACTATATCGGCCAATTTTCATTATATTTGTGGTCGACAGGTCGACAGGTGATAGCCCCCAGATGAGCTTGCTTTATTCAATTTTTGGAAGTATGACCCAGGTTTTATTATTACGTGATAGAGTTGTGAATTCTGTCATTTAAACATTTTCAATGTTCATTTTATATCACAGTTTGTCCTAAAGATCTGCCGGGTCGATATTCATGATTTTTCGGGCTGTCGATACGAGAAAGTTCCTATATGAGCCCGCTCTCTTAGATTATATCACGGAGGCCCGTGAGGTGTCCTCTAAGGGTTGGGCCGCATAGAGGTAAGAGAGTGTACCCCTCATGATACCAAATCGACCGCTCAGACGACGCTTCTATAAAATTTAATAAACTTACAGTTACTACAAAATGGACGTATTTCTGCCAAACGAAATTATGTACATTCAGACATGAGCCCTAAGACCCATGTGAATATATACGCATAGTTTCGTTTGACAGAGATACGTCCAAATAAAGCTCATCAGGAAAATTACCAATATTGCGGGGTTTTCTGGGAGGAAACGTCTTTTTGTGGTCTTTTTTTAACCCTGCTGCTATCGGTTAACTTTCCTCTGTAATAGATGAGAACAATAGAATGTGTTCTTGACAAATCAGCCACTGTAGCGAGATTAACGTATGAAAACTCACAAAAGTAATCCATTTTGCCGTGGATAGGCACAAAACGCTGTGAGGAAAATGTGAAAAGCGAAAATCAAAATTTCGCTATGTCGAAGAAGAACTGTCAAACGGGAAAGCAAAATGCCGGCGTTTTTGTGCATTTTATTCCCCGGAGAAGAATTAAATACCAACACTAATTGAATTTCAAGTTAAACGTAAAAAGATATACTGCAAGTAGTTTTGACCCTTAATGGGCGAAATTTAGCAGTGTACACAAGGGTAAAATGCGCCGTAGAATAAATCTAAAACTTGCCGCCTCGAATATTTACGAGGTCGTGAAGCCTCGTGCTAAATAAAAAAAAAGTCGACAAAAAGAGGGGAAAGCGCGAGAAAAGGTAAATAAAATCAAGTGCGAAGATTTGCAGCGGTATTTATTTAAATGCCGTCAAAAGCAAATATTTTTCCCTACAGCCGTGAACTCATGAGCCGGGGAAGACTCAGGAATCCGCTCTCGAGAAGCACTCGGACAAGATCCGATTTTTATTTATGGAGAAAATTTAATCACGAGATCAAGGCACCGCGGTTGCGAAATGGTGCTCGTTTTCTGAAGATTCCTGTGACGAAACGAGCGACAATGAGGGGTTTTTCAGCTGATTTGCCTACACCGCGGAAGTCAACGGTGGAACGGTTAATAGCGTTCTTACCTCCGCTGGTGGAATAAAGTTTTCTTAGGTGAAGCTGACTCTCTGTGTCTTAAAAGCTCGGGCTAAATGGCATAACTTAGCAAAGGGAAAATAGCATTGGCGATGCCTCAGATTTATGAAATTTGTCACCTTATATTGATCGCCTTTTCATCTATTCTATGTCTCTTTTTCTTACATTCTTTCTTTCTTTTCCTTTTCTTTTTCTTTTTCCTTTTATATTTTTATCCTTTTTTTCTGAAAAACTGTATTACATTACAGTATTCCTTAAACACGATAAACGATACATATTGCTAAACAAATTTTTCAAATTACAAATGTATAACACTCTTATAAGTTATATTATTCTGTTCTCAAAGGAGGCTAATGCTAATGACGGAAAGGCTCATAAAATATAGTTTGAAATTCGACAACCCTGGAAATCAGGAACTCACTGGAACATACGTCTCGTTATCGTTTACATCGAATGGTCCATGTGCTGTAGTTGTAACGTACGAGTTCCGTGCCGCAGTGTACCAACGCGACGCGGCGCAGCACGGCGCTCTCAAAACCCCTTCAATTGAATGGTATGCAACCTAGCGCTACACTCATGCTCGAATAGTTGCATGACCCAACTTGACCCAAGTGAGCAGCGCTCAGCGAAGAAAAATCTGGCGACTGCGACTATAGAATACGATAAATTGTACCCGCGTTGTTAACAGTAATGGCTGTAATACGAACTTTATTTTTATGAGGAAAATTCTCAGTGTCAACTTTTAATCAAATTTATTCAAGAGTAATCTTAATACCCTAATTTCAAATTTGGATGAAGGGGAGTATCGATAGGGGACATTTAGGCCCATCCTATCTCACGTTTACGATTTTTTGTTCATTAAATGTCTGTACTTTACGGAATACATCATGATTAAGACACTATGACGATTATTAAGACGGGTCTAAAATGGGTCTGGACGCTAACTGTGGCAGAAAATGCGGATTTTTCGGCATTCGACCAAAAATCCGCATGATCCACATTTTATGCAAAAATCGGTCTTTCGACCGATGTTTAGGTCACTATTAGACCCGTAAAGAGACCGAAAATGACCAAATCATGTTGCATTCTTTAAGATGTGAACCTCCAATGAACAAAAAATCGCACAGATAAGGGGATTCAGGACGGGCCCAATACGGCCCGTATCGAAACCTCTCCTTTGTATTGTTCAGGGTAAAATAGAATAAACCAAGAGAGATCAAGATGCATCCTAAAAAAATGCGCTAAGTGTTGTGCAGTCGGGATGAATCTAGCGATTCAACTGGATACATTGAGTACGAGAACGCGGTGTTCATGTTTTGAATTCAGTGGCAAACAAAACCTAGGATTCTTCGATCTGGTTCTTTTGCGATAATCGATTCATCTGCCTTTTAAATCTATGTAAAAGGATCGATAAACAAGGTGTTCGCAACGAACACCTGAATGATCGATTCTTCATGATAGCTTCAAATGCAGAAATATCGATCATCGATCATCTCGCCACTGGTTGGATTCCATTTTTTCTAGAGTTCAGGAGTTCAGGCGACTTTTTCAGTATTTCGGTAAATTAATATTCCGTATTTTCGGCTCTGTTGCAGGTATTGTGGATTTGTGGACGAGCAAATCTACAGGTTGCGCTTGTCCGTACAACAAAACCGGGAATGATTGCGCCTGCTGCACGGATGGGGGTTGTCACTGCGGTCTCGCCGCACCCAACCGCTGCGCCCAGTGCGGCATCCAACAGTACTGCACCAATAGTAAGTTTAACTTTTACATGTTCCCTCACGTTCACCGAAAAAAAGCAAAGGTCATTTAATATTCTGGGTGTAAGGAAAGTGTGCGAGAACTCACAAAATGCGAAATTACGCGCTACGGCAGTTAGTTTTACATCTTGGCATTGCTAAAGCAACTGCTGTGGCTGGTAGTTCAGCATTTTGAATATTCTTGCACACTTTTTTTACGTCCAGAGTGTTAAATCAACTTCAATTTTTTTTTCAGTATTGTCAAAATGAGCCGTGGTGATTCTCGTAAATTGGTAACACGGGCTTTGCTACTTGTTTTCTTGACGCTATCCAGAAGTCGGCAAACACGCATTTCGGCGTAGTTTTAGAAACTGTGTTGTTTCATTTTTTTAAAGAAAATGAATGAACTTCGTTGATAAAATATTTTTAAAAAATACTGTATGTAATCGTAATGTAAAATAATCCGTGAGAATTTAAAAATATGGAGGTTCATTCTTTTTCTTAAAATTATTTTTCTTGATTATTTTTTTAAACTTGTGAATAAATGTGACCAATGTTGATAAAGTTTGAGATCATGTATCTCCATCTGCGACGTTGTAGACTTCCAGTCATACTTAATTGTTTCCGTGGAAAACTAATCCACGTAATTTTTTGAAAACTTCCTGGATTTTTTTCTCTGTTAAAGAAATGTTATTCTTAAATTTCAAGCTATAAAGTTGACTTGTTCCTCTTCGAAAGAATAAACTATGAGCGGAGATTTATAAACACCGCAATGGAGATACGCGATTTCGCACTTTAATCATCGATACGATACCGATTTTTATTGTAAATATCACGAAGAGTTAGCGCGATTAATTCCTTTCTTTTAAGTACATTAGCACAATTACCATCATTTACACCACAATGCCCATCTTTAGCTCTTATTATTCTTTTATCAGTCGTTACTTGAGTTTGTCAGAAATTTTATGACGATGACTAAAATTGAAAAATATGTATCTTCTTTGGAGCGCATTTCAAAACCTCCAATCGTTTAGCAAAGAAAAACCTAAGTATCTCCTCACAATTTTTTGGGAATATTTTAGAACCAGTGTAGAAAATTTTAAAAAAAAATTCCGAAAGAAAACTATTGGTGGGTTTTCTGATTGATTATCAAACTTCAGCGATTATTTGGGACGTCATAATTAATTATTGGAGATAAGCATTCCTCGAACTTCGCCTATTTGATCATGAAAGTGTGGAGAGCCTTACGCATCCGAAATTTATTTTTTCCGAGAAAATACTCTGTTTCCATTTGCTCGGCGAGAAATAATAAAGTGTATACATAAAAGCGTCGTCAATTCTCGATACAACTACATAAGAAAAGAATGAAGCGAGGTCAGAAGGCGCTGAGCGCCTACCAAGCGAATCGAGTCTTTAGCCCTTGCTTTATTTATTCGACACGAGTAAATACTCACTCGTAGGAATCCCAAACCTTGTTTGCTCTACTTAAAAGGAAATGTTTATTTTTCATTCAAACTTCAGTTGCAGTGGTCAGAACCGTAGAGAATTGTTTGGACATGCGCTGGAAATTGTGAGCGGGACCTATTCTTTTTGTTGGCTTTTGTCAGTTGGTTTTGTCTTCGCTTCCTTTGAGTAACCAGACATTTTCTCGGAAGGCTAAGGGATGAAAAAGTATTAAAACACACGGCACCACTGTGTACTATTGCAGTAATAGCCATTTGCTCCAATTTTTGATAAAATATACTTCAACTTCATACATATCATAATAATTGCATTAGAACTGGAAATAGACCGCAATTTAAATGCTTAGTAAATGTCTCATCAATTTGTATCGTGGAACGCTGAATAAAATGCTCGTTCAAAATCGCTAAGTCGTAATAAAGCAACGCAGGCTCCCATAAAACCAATATTATTTGAACCGCGAGTGAGCTAGGACTTTGCAATGTGCTATGTTAAGACTTAAGTTTCTCCCGTTTATTATATAGTCATGATAATTTATTATAAACTGTAAAGTTTTGGACATAAACGGTGTAAGTAATGTCGGACATAAACGGTGGAACGGAACATACTATACAAAATGAGAGATATCCTAGAAACTAAGAATAAACGATACAATAACACACAGCTAATTTTCCCCGAAATAATGTCCTCACGCAGTCATGGAGTCTTATTAAGTTAAGTTTCACTAATTAAGTATTACCTTTATGCATTTTTTGAATAATTATATCAACATATTTAGAAAAAAAAAACGGGGTAGATGATTGATGCTTTTGTAATAGGTATTTTATTTGAGCGTAATTCAACTCTGTTCCAGTGTGTAATGTGACGATTGATGCATCCACAATTGCTGCTCAGTCGAACAAAACTTACGGTCAGATCAAGTCGCCCTCTCTGGAAGGACCCGGAACATGCTGGTATCTTTTGCGACCTGATCTTGGTCAGAGAGTCGAAATCCAAGTGCATCGTATTCTAAACATCGGGCGATTCAATGGCACCGGGTAAGACATTCTACAATCCGAATCGCTGTTACCTAATTTGCCGCGCTAAGGAAAACCGCCGTAAAAGCCTCCAGCAAAATTCGCACTAAGTAATAAAGCAGTCATTTTAGGGTGAAGATATCAATTTTCTTGAAATTTTCGCATACTTTAAATCGAAATGCGAGGAAAATTCTCTGAAAAATTGGAAGGAAAATATCCAACAGTTTCCTTGAGAATTTGTATTTTATCGGAAGAAATTTAGCAAAGCCTGAAGGTTCATAATGCGTTTTTCCTTAGCGCACGACAGTAATGATTTACTATTTTTTTATTTATTGATGGAATCGCTCAGATACCATGTGATTCCCCTCAGTTCACTATATTTGTAACTATGTATCGAAAGTATCGATGACAATCTTTGAATATGCTCTTAAGAATCATAACATTCTGTTCTCATGCTGTTGAATATTAGATTAAGTCACTTTGAGTCAAATTCGACTATATTTTGGTTCACTTCACTCTAGTTGACTGTAAAATACCATAGACGCATGTGAGTTGGAGGCACATTTCACTTAGTTTATTCTGAACCAGAATAATATTATTTTTGACGATGAAATAGACAACCGCGATGACTTCAAAGAAATACCTTTGAAAACTATCAAAAACTGAGCGTTTTAATTTTTGACAATATTTTAGATAATATGGAATTTCTGTGAGCGATCTGCTCTCAAAAAGAAAGTCTAATCGGACCATTAAGAGGGAGGGCACTGATGAGATGAAGTATTAACCCCATCTTTGGATCGAAAACGGTCTCACCCTGGATTTCTGTGCTTTCAGCTTTTCTTGATGGAGTGAATTTTATGCTCAATTAAAATCGTTCATTAATAGTTCAGTTTGAAAAAAAGTTAAATAGCTCATTTTAGCCGTGGAAGCCTTCCATTCAATTATGATGCCGCAAACATGAGTCTGAAAGCCATAATTTGTCATGGTTTTGCTTACTTTAAGTCGCATTCTGACTAGCAATCTCATAAGTTACATATGTAGCATTCTACCGTGCTAAGGAAGAAGGCCGTATGAACTTTTAAGGGTTGCCAAATTTCACCAGATAAAACATGTATTTTTGAAGAGGCTTTTGTGTATTTTTCATTGAAATTTTCAGATATTTCAGATCAAATACCAAACAAAATTGTCTGAAAATTTTGAAGAAAAATATCCATAATTTTCTCAGTAAAGCCGTTTTTCATTTAAGGAGGTAAGACAACGCCTGGAGGCTCATACGACGTTCTTCCTTAGCACGGCAGCATAAGGCTGCGACCTGTTACTTTATATCATGGGGATAAATAAAATTGACTTTGCTCTCTACCATGTCAAATGATCGTGGTGAGACGCAAGAAAAAAATGTCGCCCAGTGCAGTGAAAATTTACTAAGGACGATTGCCAGACTGTGCTGCTAAGTTGGAAACCTCAGCCAAGAGTGCTGAATCACGGTCTACGGCTCAGCGTATTTTCTTGGTTTTTGTACGTCCATGAACCTAATTTTCGTGGGTTATCGAACCACAGGTCTTTCCATCACAACGCGTGTGTTGAGCATAGTGTGCGTCTCATGAGAAAAGATAAAGACCAACTAGGTCAACGTTTCTTTACGGTTGTAGTTGCCACTTTTGCCGTGCCTGAACGATCCGAACATGTGAGAAGAATTGGGCGAGAATTCCGCCCATTCTTGCCCGAAACAACAACATCGTTAACCAACGCACTAGAATAAGTTCGCTCGTAAAAACCACGAGACACAAATGAATTGATCGATCCTGAAGTCAAATAAACGACTTATTCGAGGATGTTCGTAAGTGCGGCGCAATTCTCGTAGCACCCACGTCCTTTTTCAAATAAGCCCTCGAAATTGCCTGGAGACCCGCCCACAGGGCACTCAGCCCGACTCTGGACTCATCTCTCCGTCGGTCCGTCTCTCGCCAGACATGACGTGCGCTTTTAAGAAGAGATACGCCGAAGAAGGAGCATACAGCATGCCAAAAGGAATAAAAAATTAATAATAAGAGTGTTTCACTGGGCCCCGTTCAGTCATTTTTGTGAAGCGGGGCTCAAAGGATATTGGCAAGGTTCCATGAGCCGAGAGGGGCACGGGAAATATAGATTGAAATGGTGACCGCCCTCCTGTGAGCGATTAAGTGCTCTGCTCCTAATACCATTCCTAGACTGGAAACAATAGAAAGCAGGGTTGCCATTCAGGTTTTAGGGTAGGTACAGAGTTTTGAGAAATATCATATTCTAAACTACCTTGCTAAGAGGAAACACCATATGAGCCTTCAGGCGTTGCCGAATTTCCTTTGATAAAACACGAATTTTCTAGTGAACTTATGAATATTTTTCTTCAAATTTTTCAGATAATTTTGATCGCAGTGTCATCTAAAGCTGCTGAAACTTTTAAAGCAAAATTTTCATAAATTTCCTACGAAATGCAAATTTCATCGTAGGAAATGTGGCAACTCTCAAATGCTCCTACGGTGATCTTCCGCAGCACGACAGTATAGCTTTCAAATTTGGACGTATTTCTGTTAAGCGGAACCAAAGACGAATTGAAAATATGGGGTTTGCTGTAGGAAACTGGGTAAAAAGTAATGTAAAAGTGGGCGAGTGTACCTTCGGGGAAATGGAAAAGCAGAACTCTACATTCTACCAAACGGAACTAAGCGCCAGCTGTATGCGGCATACACAGTCTTCTTGTTCGGTTCACTCACAATCTCGAAGACAAAATTCATCAATTTTGAGACACCTGTAAATTCTCCACTTACGATTCAGGACCGAACTCTTTTTCTCGTTTTGAAAAAAGTCTCATCGGTAAAAGTTCTTCATCATTCTCACCCTGTCTTCTTCCTTCCATCTTATTCCTCATGCAACCGTGATTATGGAGCAAAGGATTTCCTCTCCCAGAAAAAAATGCTGAAAACCCTCAATCGAACACGCTCAGCAAAAATAGAACGGTGCGACGGGAGTATCGCACCCCAGTGGCGTGGCGCGCTTTGCGATACATCGATTGATCAGTCATTTAAACCCGCAGAAAATGATCGATAAACAGGGTGCTCGCCAAAAACGTCTTAACAATCGATTCTTTATCGTAGTTTCAAATGGAGAAACATCGATAATCGAATATCCACTGAACCCGTGCGTGACGTGTCCGCGATCCGACAGTAACAAGGGTGAGCATGCTAACAACGGGTGCTCCGACAGGAAATGCATAACTTTCGCCTCTTTGATAAATAAAAACTGTTTGATCAAAGTTTGACCCTCCTCGCAGCTGGGGAACAGGACTGCCGCGCTAAGCAAGAACGCCGTATGAGCATTCGAGAGTTGCCAAATTTCCCTTGATGAAACATGTATTTTTGACGACATTCACCGCACATTTTTCTTTTAAATTTTAAGATATTTTTGATTAAAGTGCGTGCGATATTTTCCAAGAATTTTGGGGAGAAATATTCACAAATTCCTCGGTAATTTCGGTTTTTATCGAGGGAATCTTGGCGACGTCACAAGGCTCTTACGGCGTTCTTCCTCACAGCACGGGAAACTTCGAGCTCCCGATTCGAACGGGGAAGAAATAATATCCGGCCGGATGATACCGCGGCGGATCGCTTTCCCGCCTTTGATGTCGGGGACACGGCCGTCGTCTCAACCACGCCTACGTGTTTTCCGACCGTCACTGTCGAATCCAACGGAGACTCAGACCCCCATTTCGGTAAACATTGATTACAAAAGCGTATTATTTTATTGCAAAATTCGGCAAACCTTCGAATAGCGATCTCAAGCTCACCTGTCAGGTGAGTCGAATATCGACGATGAAATGGGTCATTAGAGAAGGTCTAAACCACAATGGCGTGGCGTGCTTTGCGATATATCGATTGATCTGTCATTTAAACCTATGGAAAAGAATCGATCAACGGGGTGTTCACGACGAACACCGTAATAATAGATTCTTTACCATAGCTTCAAATGGGGAAATATCGATAATCGATCATTCACGCGTCGCCACTGCTGAACTACAAGAGAAAACCACAAATTATCTCTTCAAAATTTTACGTAGAAGACGAAAACTACAAAAACCCTCAAAAACGTTTTCCGAGCAAAAAATCCGGTCGAGGAAATTGACGTTTCACTTCCTTTTCATAAAGTATAAGATAGGCAAAAACCTTTGATGAATTCCCAAGGTCCACTAAGACTTATAATCATGAAAAAGTTCCAAAAAACTTACTCGAAAGGAAAAAAATAAAATGAAAAATAAATACCTTGCCAAAAATAAATAAAAAACAGATTTTGAGATAAATCCCTCGAAAGAACTTGAATTCACAAAATCGGTCGAGGATGTCAACTGAAATTTTTCCCCCTTTAATTATGAGCTCCGCAACAAGCGTGACTCGCTTGTACCTTTCCATACACGAACCGCACGAATTCATCTCTTCTTCTCTCTTCTCCTTCCGTCCATGGACAGAGGTCCAAAATTTTTCGGATCTACTGACGCGACCGGCTGCGGCTCGGTGCGTAAACATGGATGGATTACTAAGATTACACATAAGTCAGAGAGAAACACGTACAACCTGTCGACATAAGTGGGGCTCATTCCGTGAAGGGACTCAACTCCTCGACTATAACGATTCCACTAATAATTTTGCGATTCAGATATCCCCTCACTTGTCCGGACCTAACGTGTCTGTCGAAATGTCATGCAATGGTACAGATGTATTTTATACTTAACTGATAGAGTATAAGAACAATTACTACTTATAACCTACCTACCGTCCAAAGAAAAATGGTAAGCTCCCTTAAAAAAAAATCCATGTTTCAGATGAATCATGTTTCGAAAAAGTCTAACATGTGGTTATGGAGAATGGGTCGACTGGTGAAACTGCAACCGACTTGAAGCCGACATCAGGGATGATAAGAAGGCACCGATTCACTGAGAGCATCGAGCCGCAGCCGGTCGCGTCAGTAGATCCGAAAAATTTTGGACCTCTGTCCATGGACGGAAGGAGAGGAGAGAAGAAGAGATGAATTCGTGCGGCTCGTGTATGGAAAGGTACAAGCGAGTCACGCTTGTTGCGGAGCTCATAATTAAAGGGGGGAAAATTTCAGTTGACATCCTCGACCGATTTTGTGAATTCAAGTTCATTCGAGGGATTTATCTCAAAATCGGTTTTTTATTTATTTTTGGCAAGGGATTTATTTTTCATTTTATTTTTTTCCTTTCGAGTAAGTTTTTGGAACTTTTTGATGATTATTAGTCTTAGTGGACCTTGGGAATTCATCGAAGGTTTTTGCCTATCTTATACTTTATGAAAAGGAAGTGACACGTCAATTTCCTCGACCGGATTTTTTGCTCGGAAAACGTTTTTGAGGGTTTTTGTAGTTTTCAATCATAGACAGACAAGTTCACCTTTAATGGCCTTTAATAGTATACAAACTACGATGAGATCATTCACTCTTAAAAGTAGGGATTCACCTCGTGACACAGTGACTCACTTCCAAATAAAACCGAATAAGATCATTCGCTATCAGTTTTGTTCCGATGAAGGTGGCTCATAGTTGGTAGATACTGCTGAGAAAGCAGCACATTCCCAATTCAAATTATACAATTTTATCACCCAACTTGGCAACCCTGAAGTGGTTGTACCACCAGCCAAACGCCTCCCTGACCGAGTTACAAATGTATACATTGGTAGGTCATAGGTCATGGACCCTTCAAAATGATTGGTGGTCGGCAAAAATGTGCAATTTTTTAAAGTGTAGGTATAAAAAAAAAATCTGATTTATAAAAACAAAATTACACACGAGAAAAGGTGACAAAATCTCTCATTTCCTGAGAGTATAGTACTTTCTAATTTTGTCTTAGTGATACAAAAGACAGCACCCTCAATAAGTCGAGTTAAGAGAGAAACCAAACACGGAATTTGGCCTGGAGCGGCGCGGCGCAGAGAGCAATGATGACGAGGACTAGCGATTAAAATGGGTAGCCCTCGGCGCGCCGGTCAGCAAAAAACACATATTAGTGCCTACAAGACTCCATGAATACTTCACGCGTTGCGTCAAAAACAGTGCGGTCAGCAGCGGTCGGCGTGAAACGCGTAGCGCCTACAAGACTGTAGGGATACTTCACGCATTGCGCCAAACACAATGCGGTAGGCACGGTGGCGGAAATTAAAATTATTGAACCACATTCATGTTTATTTTTTCATAATTTTTTAGTTCATTTCTTATAAATGAAGACCTTGTCCACACGGAGATAGGTTTACGGAACTTAACTTTCGCGCAAAGTTCCATGAACTTTTGCTCGATGTTCCAAAAAGTATGAGAAAGCGGCGACAAAATACAGGCGGCCCATGGGCGGCAAGTAGGTAAATCCGGCCCTGTTTTCCTCGTGAAATTTTGAAGATAATACATGTTACGTACTTTTGAAATTCAAACCTTGTATAGAGGCCTATTACCAGACCGCGTATCTCGGTTTGTGACGTTGTATACTTCCTGTCATACTTTATTTTTTAAATAGAAAACCACCTAACGTCAATTCATGAAAACTTCCGTGTTTTTCATCGCTACGCGAAAAGAACTCTGTAAAAATTTCATGAAATGATATTGATTTGTTCTCCTTCAAAAAAATAAAATGAGAGCGGAGATTTTTAAACACCGCTAACGAGATACGAGGGTCTGGTTGTTACATCGCCAATATGTGACAAAATGAACATCGTTTCATGTAAGACATCGAAATTCCATGGAAAGTTGTGTATTTAAATCGGGAAAAAACTTATGTTGTCTACTAAATAATTCGTCGTTTTTCGGTTAAAGCGACTTAACATCATTTCAAGGTTGCCAGGTTGACTCAAACAATTCAATGTGGTTAATTCAATACAAACACTGTGCTGCCGTGCTAAGGAAGAACGCCGTACAAGCCCTCAGACGTTGCCATATTTCCTTCGACGTAAAACGACTTTACCTGGAAAATTTTGGATATTTTCCTTCAAATTGTTTCGAAAATTTTGTTCGCAATTTGATCTAAGATATTTGGAAATTTAAAGAAAAAATATACTTAACTTTCCTTCAAATTTAATATATTATCCGTGAAAATTTGGTCACTCTCGAATGTTCCTGCGGCGTTTTTCCTTGGCACGGCAGTGTAGATGTAACGCTTGCTCTATGATCGAGAGGTCCCGGGTTCGATTCCCGGCCAGGTGACCCGAGTTTGATGGTCTCAAACAACGGTTACCTGGGGCTGGCTTGATTAGGGACTGGACTGAGACTTCAGGGACGGCAAGCGTGAGATTATCCCCCCCCCTCCCCCGGGATATTTGAACTGTAAAAAAACTCCAGGATTACATGCTGGCGCATATCGAGTTGTGGATGTCCCCTCTACATTATAGATGACCCCCAAGCGGTTCTTGTATCGAGTAACGTGTTCCGATATTTGTGGTGGAGACAGGTACACGCTCAACTGGAATGCTGAGTAAATGTGCGCCGAATACATTTTTACTCGTGTTACAAAGCTGTTTAAACCATGGCTACGTGACGCTAATGACGGATCGGGTGGATTTTTCAATTTGCGTGGGAACACTGCTTAATATTCAGTTAAGCCACGGTTAAGCTGTGCCCAGTTTTCAAGAACTTATTCCCTGCAAGAGCTCTGCAGTAATCTGCATTCCGCCGCGAGGCCCTGGAAAAATCGGAAAAGTGAAGGGGGAGGCACGGATTTTCCGGGTATTCCAGATGGCCGTGCGATCAGCCCCACGCGATCCTGTTCCATACGTAAAATGAATTCAAATTTTCCGAACGATTTGAAAATGAAAACCAAGAGCGATCACATCACACGCGGACTTGGAGCCGTGATTGAATCGTATCGGTTTTTGTAACTACGAACTGGAAGATTATTGATTTTTCCTCTTCATTTTTCGGGAAAAATGTGGGTTTTTTTTCATCGACCGGAAACCTCATGACTTTTTCACTCGAGCAGCATCTGTACCTATAATGGACCACTGGACAATAAATTGTCATTGTTATTCTCCCCATATCTCATCGAAAGTTCAGAGGATGAAATTGATGAAAATTTGAATAGTGAAAGTGCGTTGTTTCCCTCACGAAGGATCGCAACTACAATTCAATGTTGCCAAATTTCCCCGCTCGAATTAAATTTTTACCGGGAAAATCTTGGGCGTTCCTAACTGGAAATTTCCATGAATTTCCCTCTTCGAAAATCAGACTTTTGGACCAAAATTGCTCAGGTACATTCCTGTAAAAAAGATGAAGTTGTTTACGTCAATTTTGCAACCTTGAAATGGACCTAAGTTCCTTTGACCGAAAGACAACGAGTTGACACACTGTAAAATTAACTTCAAACGTGGCGACTTACTCAATTTTGGCATTCACGTAACTTCAAAGGTAAAGCTTTTCTCAGAAAATGTAGGAAAATAATTTTTAAGACACAATCGACCTTAAAAAGTATATTTTTTTCAAATTATATAATTTGTTTTGGGGAAAAAACAATAAAAAACATAAATAAATAAATAAAATAAAATTATACGCGCAAAATCTTGTTTTTCCTTTACATACTGTGCTCTTCCTTAGCACGGTAGTTTTTTGCCGTCGCCCTCCTACGTACATACACAAACTCAATGGGCCTCTAAACAAGGTATGAGTTGGATTAAATTTTGCAATTAGGAACCACTATCTCTGGCTCTTCCATAAAAGCACTTATCTGCGTGAGGATGATAATGACATATCTTTTGTTTCTAAAATGAGCCGAAAATAGTGGTTCCTTATTGCAAAATGCAATCCAGTTAAGGCACAACGCTAAAAGTTCTCTCTTCGAAATTCCACAAGGGAAACGAATCAAACGACAGGAAGCGGGAAATCAAATCCTGAACAGGATATAAGTGTTTCCTATTAACATTTGTTAAATGGCATAAACACAAATGACGTCATTTGTACAATCGAACATCTATTCTATCTGCGCTTCAAAAACGTGTTTATATCTCATTCAGTGGTTGACTTCAAAACTCTCCGTTCTGTGAATTTTTTTCTACGTAAGATTTTGAAGAAAAACATGCGACTCTTTTCTACTTCAGACCTTCTCTAGGATGCCATTAAACTCATTTTAAGGAAGATATTCAGTGCACTTTACAACAGGGGGCCCCACGTTAGTTTTGAGAGATCCCACATCTGTTACATCAAACGTACATATCTAACTGGCGAACTGAAGAAAAATCAAGTTGTAAAAACGAGCGATGTGAAGAAGCATGTAAGCGAGGGTTCCCTTGCGTTCCCCGCAGGTTTCGAGCCGAGGGAACTCCTGTTAGTCTGAATTTTCCCGTTCTCCTTTCATGTTCCGACCGCGGGGTCCAGACACGGGGGCGGGCATTCGTCACATCAAAAAGGTATATTTAAAGTCAAAATATGCTGCGCGAATACCCGAGCGACGAGGCGAGTCGCGGGTTGCGGCCCAGGAAGCGGAAGGGGCTCTCTTCCGGAATAATGAAAACAGTTAACGTATACGACTCTTTAATTCCGCTGAATTTCCTCGAATTGAGCGCGGTGGGTGTGAGTTTGAGTCGCGGATGTTGGCGGATCTCGTTGGAATAGGCCTCGTTTCGAGTGC
The DNA here is from genome assembly GCF_001854935.1 of Bemisia tabaci. Lineage (NCBI taxonomy): Eukaryota > Metazoa > Arthropoda > Insecta > Hemiptera > Aleyrodidae > Bemisia > Bemisia tabaci. The sequence continues at coordinate 810,473 of NW_017548866.1, read as the reverse complement.
CGACTCCATGGTTCGGAATGAGAGGAGCCGCATTGCTGTTCGCAGTAAAAATCGTGTAGCCTTACTCCATTTGGATTGCATTTAGAAGACGGGTACCAACGCGATTACAGTCTTTTCACCTGAAGAGAGAAGAAGGAAGTGTTTGTATCTTGAGGATTGTTTACCCCGTGACATAGGTCGGTACAAAATGGCGTCGATATTCCATCAAAATCCGGAATTCGAGGTATGAGAAAGGGACCATTTAGAGTCCCTTTATACTGAGACTTAAGATAACCCCCCCCCCCCCTCATGGAGTCACAAACGGGATTAAGATTACACGAATTGAAAGTTTTTCGTAATCTTTGAACGGCCCATTCTCAAATTCCTTTCTCCGTTCCTTCTCTCGTTCCGTTTGTTCCTTGCCGAACCTGAAATTTCCCGGTCCATTCCAGATCTTTGCAATTGGTGCGAATGTGATCTTTATTCCCGTTTGTGATACTGTGGAGGCCTAAAATACGAGAACCAATCAGAAATGAATTCACGTTGTCTTGACTCTCAGTATAAAGGGACTCTACGGACCATGACGTTCAATTTTATGGCTTTAATCAACTCATGATATAATTTCAAACAATTTAAATAAAATGACTTTTTTCCTTATACTGCACCATTTCCAAGAAAATCGATGACAAAAATCGTCCGTTCCGACCATCAACGTCATCAAAAAAATCCAAGAAATTCGGACACCTCCTTTTTTTTCACTATGCTTTTCCTCACACAAGAGTTATAGCTTGCTCGGAAACACACGGCCGAAGCAAAATCAACGTAATTCTAATGAGGCTCCTTTACAGATCCGTGGTGTTCTCTTAGCAAAATAGAACGATTCTTTTGAGAGAGGACGGAGGAAAATTAAATCAAAACTAGGATCCCTCAAATTTGCTTAAATTTAAATGATTATCCGGAAAATATGAATCGTAAATCTATGAGCCTGTGCAGTGGGACTGATAACTCAATTTAGAGTATTCGGGCACACCGAGATAAAAGATTGGTAGAATTTACCATTCCGTCACGCCGTATTTCACACAGCGTCAATTCATCGTCAATTCTGCCAGAAAAAAGGTAAACGCTACTATATACTGATACAAGTAATCATTCCTCTAGCAGAATCGACTTTGAATTCACACTGTGTAATATACAGCGTGAAGGAATGGTAAATTCTACCAATCTTTTTTTTTTTCAGTGCACTTTGGCTAATTTTCCCGTTGACCACCACAAAATGGGAATTGTTCATGCTTAAACGCACGCAATTTCTTCCAATCAATAAAGATTTGTAACTTTGGTCATCTTCCTCACTGGGACAACATTGCAGGAATACAGGATGCTAAAAAGTTTAAAATAGAGACGTGGCAAAGGCTGCGAATTTTGCGCGAATAATAACGGACGGGCGAGGCTCGAAACTAGGCCCGTATTTGCTCAGCGAACGCAACTGAGAAGAGACTTGCACTTGAATACAAAGGAGTGTAAATGGAAGACCGGAAACTCTGTGACATCGGAACTCGTGTCGACTATATTCTGCCCCGCTAGAGAAGAACGCCATATGTACATTCAAATGTTGCCTCTCTCCCTGAGTTAAATTATTTTTGACGAGGGTGATGAGCATTTATCCTGGAAGATTTCAGATACTTTACATCGAATTGACGATAAAAGTCCTCCGACTCATCGTTAAGAAGAAATTTGTATGCTTCCTTGAATTTCGATTTTTTCTTCGATTAAATTTGGCAACATTCAAATTCTCATAAGGCTTTCTTCATTAGCACGGCAGTATCAGAGGATATTCCGGAATCGACTACCTTCATTAAGCGGAATTCAATGGTCAAATGCATTTGGATGGAACGGGTACGTCCGGAAATTTCAAAGCCTACCGTGCCTCTTTTTTTTTCTTTTTTATTTCTTTTTTTATATACCGTCAGGTACGGTATCAGAGAGAAGGTAGGGTTAATGATGAAAATAAATTCATTCGCAATTGACTATCCGATTAATTATTTTAGGACACTCTTGTATTGGAATAGTATTCACCTATCAGGTGATGTGGATTACATTTTACAATAAGGAACCACTATTTTTGGCCCATTTTAGAAACAACATACAAACCGTTAGTTTCCCTATGCAGATATGTGTTTGTTTGGGAGAGCCAGAAAAAGTGGTTGAAACTGCGAAAATGAGTGTCTCGGTTGCGGTGTTTTCAAAATCTCCACTCCTACTCTATTTTTTAAAAAGAGACCGACCATGAATTATGCTTCGAAATTTCCACGAAATATTCTTCAAATAGAGATGAAAAATTACCGGAGTTTTCAAGAAAATGACGCGTAGTAGTTTTCTAGAGGATAAAATATGGCAGGAAATTTGCAACGCCGCAAACCGAAATACGCATATATGTATGCAGTTTCATCATCGGTATGCTTTCGATTGGACGTATTTCTGTCAAACGGAACTATGTCCATTATGACGTGAGCCCTTTGATACATATAATCTAATGGGTTTCAGGGCTCATGCCTTAGTGCACATAGTTCCGTTTGGCAGAAATACGTCCAATTCTTCCTATGGTACAAGCTTGAAAGCCGTTAATACAAATATTTCACTAATGCTAATTCAGAATAAGAAGAGCTGCATATAGAAAAGAATTATAGTTAGCTGCTGCAGTTGGAGTACTTGTGAATAAGAAACGTACATCCCTGGGATCAAATTGATTTTTTCCATTTTTCAATTTTTCAATTTATCCGATGCGCTGGAAATAAGTCGAACTTTGGATTGATTCTCATTTCAGATTCTTACTAAACGAAAATATCGAAAGGTCACAAATATTTTTCTGAATCCAAGGAGAAATTGACTTTAAGCATGGTTTATGAAATTGTCCGCCATGGTAGCCCATAACGTGATGGAGTTGACGTTGGATTCATGAATTACACGAAAGTTTAGTTTTCATCATGGCATCCTTAAGAGTATCTAATTTTAGACAAATCTAGCTATAAGCTCCCACTGGCATAGAATTAAGTATTTTTTGTCCTAATCGATGAATTGTACATTTCTTGAACAAACAAACAAACGGGGGAAAAAACACACACACAGAGGAAATAAAATGGGAGGGATACGTTTCTGTTGATAATACGTTTTCAGGGATTAATACTCGGTGTCCTTATACAAATGGCTTAAATATTGGAAAAAAAGGCTCGAAATTTGATAAAAACTTAAAATGAACGCAAGGAAGAATACACATTAGATAAGCAACATAGCGCGTTCATTAAAACTCAAATCTATCATCAGAATTACTAAAAACGTTGATCAGCTGTCAAAACATTGGCGAAATTCTTAATCTAAGTAAAGCGAAATGGTAAAGCTTGGCAACTTTTCCCCGTGTTGTTGAATTATGACTTTGCTACGTTGTGCACTTCTCTATGCCACATCGAAACATAAAACGCAGTGGGTGTCCTCTCGGGATCCAACGGGTACCGCAGCGTTGTCTTAATTTCAAGGATTTGAATTTGCAGAAATACAAGTGAAATTTGAAAGAGGTTGAAGAAAAGGATTGCATCCAAAACCATTGCTTTCGATTCTTCCTTAAATTACATTCTGAATAGTTTTCCCGAACGGCACGAGGAAGATCGATTTTCGAAAAATTTGAGGACTTGAACAATTTATATTCGAAGATATTATCATCTTCATCCAAGCTAATGAGCCACTAGACAAAGTTTTTTTTTTTTTTTTTTTATTTGTACAAGAGTTTTAATATGTACAAAATGTTTTTAGATGTAAGATACATCTTTAAAAAACTTGGGTTTAACTTATAAGATAAACTTATACTAGGTTACACACATTTTAATTTATATAAAAAGAAATACAACCTCTGAAAAATGAGGAGGGAAAAATAAAACAATTTTGCTCCTAGACAAGGTATGGGTTAAATCAAATGCGTAACACATTACCTCCTCAATTCACGAAGAAAACAAATCACAAGAGAGAAGTCTGAAACTCAACTCTCGAACAAGATATGAGTGTTGCCAATAATTAATATTAGTGAAACGGCAATAATATAAGTGACGTCATCTCTGCAGGCCAACTTCCATTTGATGTGTGCTATAAAAATACTTGTTAATATCTCACTCAGGAGTTAATATCCAAGCTTTCCGTTGTGTAAATCGTTTGCCACGTTAAGGCCCAGATACACACGGCGATCAGTTGCCGCGAGTGAGAGACGAAAGCCAATGGGAAGCCTTAATTTTGATCCATTGACCTCGAAATATCGAAATCAAGGCTCTCCATTGGCTTTCGTCTTTCACTCGCGGCGATTAATCTCCGTGTGTGTCTAGGCCTTTAGCGTTTGAAGGAACACGCGACATTTGCTTCCAGTTCAGACCTTGTATAGTCGCCTACTTTATACTTAGCGTGTGTTAAGTCAGTAGGGTTGCTAAATGATTTTTAAGAAGAGGAAGGTCTACAATGAAACTTTTCTCTACAAAGATGTCCAAACGCCAAAACTGCGTCAAAGTTTTTAAAAACTCGATTGGAGAGAGGACAGTCACGGAGAAATCTAGACCGTTTGGATTCGTTTCAGCTCCGCCATCGCCCTTGTTTAGTAACAATTTTTCTTAATTGATGACTCTTTTTTCCCTCATTTGAATCTAAAGAGAATAATCAACTTTAGGTGAAGCAGTTGCCTGCCTCGAGACGCATCGATTGTTTCATATGCTTTATGGACGAAGCCTGGTATTTCAAACCTTTAAGAGTTGCCTTTGGCCTCCTCATTGATTCTAGGCCTAACTTTACTCTTCCGACCAGAGACAATGTATTTTACAGACACCGCACAAACGATCCAGCAATGTAATTTAATCATAGTTCAGAGGTAATTAGTTAGTTAAGTCCAGAGGTAAACGCAATATGTTTCATCTAATGATCGATAAGCAACGTGTTGAGCTTTCTTTTTTTTATTTTTATTTTTTTTTTTTTGGGGGGGGGGGGGTGTCCAACCCCCACCAGTGATATATAAATGAACTGGCTCATACTGCATTACGTGTGGAGCATGCTAAACCAATCGCTCATTTGATCACAAATTTGAGCGTTGACTTCTTCTTTTTTTTTATCTTTATTGATTATATAGAGGACTACAAAGTATTAACTCTATTTTTTACAACTACAAACTGAACTAATTACAATATTTTAGTGGGTAGGCTGGTGTGCCATTGGCCACCGGCCCTAAGTATATTACACTATATGTAACTTCTAAAAGTAACTTTTACACTATAAAGAAGACAGCAATGTGAGCCCCTGAAATATATTGTCACTACTCGGACGGTGAGGGTCAGTTTTTCTGAGCCCATCCAATAAGTTTTCGAAATATCCCACATATTATTTTAAAATTGGCAACGCCGATGAAGGGGTCACACTCGTGAGAATTTCCGAACGGTAATGGAGCTAATATGAAACACTGGGTATTAATAATCATTTGCCTTCAGGGACTTGGGAGTCGGAACTTTGACTCGAGCGTCCCAATGTTGCAAAAATAGGCAGTTAATTCAGGATTCTCGTGATTTTTTAATATTTTTGAATGATGTTGATTCGATTTGAAATCATAAAATAAATTTACCGTGTCTCCAAAAATCCATAAAATTAGGTAGGCGTACGATGTAAGATGAAGCTTTACATTTTGTTACACTTCGAATTTAACGCAGGGGATCTGTCTGTGGATCTGGGGTTTGACGCTCCCCCGTACCCGAGTTAGCCGGCAAATTGCTAGAGATAGTCGGCTACCCTTCGACCCCGTAGACTGCCACCTCGGTGACTTTCCCGGGTTTCCTCCTCCCGCCTTTTGGCGGGATAGGCATCCCCTGATGTTGCCGCTCCACTGTGCCTGCGTCCTCGGTCGTTAGCCCACATCCTGTCGCGGCGGCAACGCGGCGACAGATCAAGCGGGATCGTTGACGTGTCTGGTTTCGTGATTCCCGCGCCCCCCAGGATCCCGGAATGCGGACCTTGAGTCCGCGCATCCGGCCCTGGTGGTTGGCGGGGGCTGAAAGCGGGCCGGACCGGAGGAGCAAGTCAAATTTGACTAGTGCTTCGGATGGGGTTGGCCGGCCGCGTCCCTCGCTACTCGTAGGGAGGGGCGCTGCGAAGTCTGAGTCCCATGGGTGCAGTGGGTAGGACTCGGAGCGCCGGCGTAACACAGGACTCCTTGGAGTCCTGGCCGGGTGCCACCTGGAATCCCCCACACATCCACGGGAGGTAACCTTTCCGCTTCAGAGGCTCCAGTGCTGACGGACCCCTCGGGGTACGGATTCCCATCCTCAGAGCTGCTGGGAGGTTTAAATCCCTCCTGGCGGGGGTTAGGTACTCCGGAGGCAACGGGGTGCTCCTATGAGGGTGGGGTCCGGCTGGACACTGCTGCGGGGGGCCCTCTCGCCTGACGAGGTAATGGCCGTAGGCTGACCGTTGGGTGGGAATTAAACTCGGACAAAAGGGGATGCGTAGTGCGGATGCATCTCAAGGGGAGTGTCGTTAGTGTTTGGCGGGCCTACCGTCATAGGCCAAACCCACATAACCATTCACACTCCCGGACCGAGGTCCCCGGACAGCGATGCCCGGGGACGTTCCACTCGGACCGGGCCGCGATTGGTATCTGGTACCTGGGAGTGGGCCTGGAAAACCCCACCGGGGCTCGCCGGATCTGGGGGCACTTCGGTTCCCCCTCAATCCAGTGCGGGAGAAAGCAGATTTTCACTTCCGTTTAAACAAAAAAAAAAAAAAAAAAAAAAAAAAAAAAAAAAAAAAAAAAAAAAAACACTTCGAATTAATAAAACAAAAACAGAATATACAAACTCTGTTGAAAAGCTTTCTCTAATGCTTAGGGGAAAAGACTTCTCTCTTTTATTGCGACCTCTCTATAATTTAATTTTACCTCCTCATGAAGTCGTGCGTTATTTGGCTTTGTGTTAGGGACTTAATATCTGCAGCATCTACTTTGCAATAGACGTAATGACGTGCCTTCGGGAAAAAATTAAAAAAGAAAAATTGGCCCTGAAAACTTTCAGTGACCAGGAAATTTTTGTTCCAAAGGAGAAGGAATCATACAAAACAATGTATCCAAACTTATGCCTGCAGCTAAGATCGCAGACATATTTTTGAAGGGGAGAAGTATTCTTAACTCTGAATAATTTAAAGCTATCAGTTGGTGAAATTGGGTCATATAAAATAGCGGTAAAATGCATACTTATCGTTGCAATGTAATAACTAGAATAGATGTCAATGAATAAATAAATAGCAAAAGTTATGCTTTCAACTTACAACCAAACCACCCCTAACAGTGTTCGAAACTCACAGGTGCCAACGCGCCTAAGAAATCGGCCATGGCGCCTACAAAAAGAAAGGCTCTGCGCCAATTTTGCTCCTATAAATTGCCTCCCTTCCCTCAAAAAAAAATTCTAATTTTTCTCTTTGGCAATTATGGATATTTCGACGCACGACACCGGATTCTAACGTTTCACTAAATGCGCTGTGATATATAGGCAAAAATGCAATTTGGCCCCTAAAAAATCTTCAAGTGCCCCTAAAAATCGAGCCTCATGGGCCACATGGCTCCTGAAACTCAAAGGTGAGTGTCGGAACTGCCCCTAAGCTCTAGCTCTCCTCTTATACCTACTATGTGGCGTGGCGTGCTTTGCGATATATCGATTGGTCGGCCGTTTAAACCTATGGAAAAGGATCGATAAACAGGGTGTTCGCTACGCACACCTTAATAATCGATTCTTAACCATAGGTTTAAATGGGGAAATATCGATAATCGATCATTCACGCTCCGCCATCGCTACTATTTCCTTATTTCACGGACGAATGACTCTCAGTATCTGAAATTCCTGCTGCAATATGCCATGCAGTGTCAACCAATTCCCGGCGGCAGAAGTTGCCTCAGATAGTGGTTTCCGCCAATTGACATTCCGATAGACTTCTGTCGAACTATTTACTAAAGATCAACTTTTGATCAAACTTTCAAACTTTGCAGCGCGCGGACGACAAAAATAATCAACGTTCCCCGCAGCTGGGACTTCGGCACTACTCTGCGCCTCCTGCTACGTGGGACAAGTCGCGGTGGCGAAGCCTGACTATCGATATTTTCTCATTTTAAGCTGTGGTAAAGAATCGATTGTCGAAGAACACCCTGATAATCGATTCTTTTCCATAATTTTAAATGGGAGATTAATCGATACATCGCACACACCCCACACTGCCGGACGAGTGCATGTTTCGCACAGCAGTTTTGCCAAGTTGGTCTAATATCGCCTTTTCTGATGGAACGGAAACTACAGAAAGTGACTTAGGATTATATAAAAAGTGTCTCGAGGTCGATATTATGGGTTTATAAGAGATTCCAAGGAGTGACATTTTTTCTATTTCTGCTATTTCTCTAAGCCACATAACTAAAAGTTTAAGGACGAAGAAGAGCTTTCCTGTTAATAATTTCTTCGTTGGTTTTCTTTAAAGGCCAACCGGACTTCTTATGTTTCCGATGAAATTCTTGTTACAAATACTGGAATACTACCATGAGAATTTCGGTTGCCTCAAAGATAAAAATTGACGAGGAAATTATTTACAGGGTATTCTTGCTGACGCTCCATAGAATTTTTCTCCGTGAGATAATCCTTCGTTTTTGACCGTGCGATAATGTTCATTATTGTTTTTAGTTTTTTCATATTCAAAACAGCGCCGGAAAAGTATACGAATCGTCCACGCTCAAAAATAGTGCATTGCAATAATTGCGAGGATGTAACGCAAGCCAACAAAAGGCAGCTGCTTCAAATCACGTCAAATTATTCGGAAAGGGTTTTTTAGGTAGAAACCAGGTGCGTAGACTGATCCATAAAAACGTCTTTTCGCAAAAGGACATGATAAGTAAATAACTTTTGTATGCTATGTGGTTTCTTTAAACTGCATTTCTATTTTCCGTCGCACTGGCAAGTGAAATCGCCTTCAAAGAGATGCGTATGCAAACCCACGACGGTCGCGTTCGAATAGTTGCTGCCCGTATTAGCAGGGGCTCCATATTAAGAACTACGATATTATTGCGTAGTGACGAGTCGATCCTTAAAGTCGATGAACTTCTTGAATACCGATCGACAAAATGAGGATCATTTGACGAGGCGCATTGTTGTTCTGAGAGTCGTATTTATAATCGTCCATTAAATATCTCCTTTCTCCACGAGGTTTCAGGTGGTTTACATTGTGATCGAGGAAGGTCCGCTGAAATCTAAAACATAAATTCATATGAAAGACAGATTTTCAGTAAGGCTCGTATCTACCTGAAATTTTCTGAAAAGTAAACATTTTCTACCGTTTTTATTTATTTTTTGTAGTAAAAAAATCATTTTTATCCCGTGTGGTGATCTATTTAAGGAATTATTCCAATAGATTTTGCTGGAGATTTGTTAAACCCGTCCTTCTCACGAGCGTATCTTAAGGACTTCAATCGCCTTTAATTCCAATGTAAATCATATAAGGCTCCCTGAAAAAGGAAGCTGTTTTGAGGGACTGTCCCTAAAGCACTTTTTCAGCTTTTCACCCCCTCCCTCCCTTGTAACGCTTTTGTGACGTGCGTCCCGATCCTTTAACACGTACAAACAAACCGGCGTAACGCTTTCCTCGACCCCCTTCCACCCCTAGAGCGTCACGTAATTTAGGGACGGTCTCATAAGAAACACTATATTAGCACGACCCTAAACTTTTACCAACTCGTGAAAATAACCTCTCAATCGCACAAGAAAATCAATAGCATATACGTTGTTTCTGAAACACTTTGAACAAGTTAGGTCTATCTGGCTACCACCCTTACGAAGTTTCATAATGTCGCGACGAAGTATGTCATTAATCGAATTTTCGCGATCGAATATCATTCACCGTTGTATGATATTTGAAGATTGCACATTTTTATTTGGACGTATTTCTATCAAACGGAACTATATGCATTGTGACGTGAGCCCTGTAATGCACATATTCTTATGGGTCTCAGGGCTTATGTCTGAATGCACATAGTTCCGTTTCATAGAAAAATGAACGTATCATTTAATGATATTCGACTTCTTCGTTGGTCTCGCCGGAGATCGGTGAAATCCATCAATTTGAAATTTCGAATCCACCTCGGGACTTGAATTCGATTTTTGAATTGATGCAATCGATGTCAGAAACTTCATCTTTCACCAGATTTTTCGTTTCGTCACTTCTCTCTGTTGTTGCGTTTTGTCAATTCAAGTCTGCTGTGTTTGCAATTTGCTGCGTTTTAGTGTTTCGTATTTTTTTATTTTCCTCTTTAATTTCGTGTAAAAAAAAAAAAAAAAAAAAAAAAAAAAAAAAATCTGAACTCTGATTGGCTTCTGCTTTCACCGATCATCGGCATCACTCAGCATTTATCAATTCATTAGAGGAATACTATTTGTTCGCGAAAATTCGCTTATTGACGGTCGACGTATATTCGACAACCTCGGTTACATCGGAAGGGTCTGTTTCCAACGTTTCGCCTGTGCTGGGTGGCGTTGCGGTCGAGGCGGTGAAACTCGATTAAAGTTCTAGCGAACTTTGAAACCGGCAACTCCCCAAGAAAATTATGAGACTCAAATAGAATGACGATCACGCTCTCCGCGAGTTACCATCAACATAAATTGCGCTTTTGTGAGCTTCGGTTTTTCGCCAAATTTCGTAAACGTCATTTCCCCTAAGTGTTATCCTGCTGCTTTTAGCTATTAGAGTTTGATTCGCAATTGGACGTATTTCTGCCAAACGGAGCTATGTGCATCAAGACATGAGCCCTGAGACCCCTCAGAATGCATGCATAACAGGGCTCACGTCATAATGCACAAAGTTCCGTTTGGTAGAGATACGTCCAATTCTAGAGAGCAATTAACTTGATACGGATGCAGTCTAGTGTTGAAGAATCACAATTGGACTGCATTTTGCAATTTGGATCTATAAATTCTCGCTCATCTGAAAAAACTCTTATGTGCGTAGGGAAACTAATAGCACATACGTCGTTTTTAAACTGGGCCGGAATTTGTAGTTCCAAATTGCAAAATGTAGTCCAATTGGTCACTAGACAAAGTATGGATCAAAGCACTACACAAAATGCTTTCTCTTCAAAATTTTACGACTTTGCAAAACAAAACTCCGGCCAAGGTAGCCGTACTCACGGGCCATATAGACATACCGTCAGCGTCCCAGGCTCAGAAGCCGAAGGTTCCGAGCGTAGCACACGGAAGCTACGGCTCCAGCATCCGGAACTTTCCGCCTCTGAGACTGGAACGGACCAGTGGCGGGGCGTGAAAGATCGATTTTCGATATTTCCCCGTTTGAAACTGTGGGAAAGAATCGATTATTAGGATGTTCACTGCGAACACCTTGGTTATCGATCCTTTTTCATAGGTTTAAATGGCAGATCTATCGATATATCGCAAGGCATGCCACGCCACTCACTGGGGAAAAAAAACTACATTGGATCTAGAGTCCAGACTCTTGAAAACATTGACAAGAAAAAGGACTCTTGATCAAATCAGATTTAAGCTTAAATCAAAAGGAAATCCGCTCAAATTAAGAGGCTTGGTCCTTGATTTAAGCGTAAATCTGCTTGAATCAAGAGTCCTTTTTCTTGTCAATATTTTCAAGAGTCTGAACTCTAGATCCAATGTGTTTTTTTTCCAGTGCTGGAACGAACGGTATGTCTCTACAGCCCTTAACTTTTTTTTTCAGTAGAGGAAAACGAATTGCACAACAGGAAATCTAGAAATCAACTCCTAAACACGATGTAAAAGTTGCAATGCAAATGACGTAAGTTGTATACTATACTGCCGTGCTGGAGAAAAAACGCGGTTTGAGTCTTCAGGCATTGCCAAATTTCCTTGGATAAAACACAAACTTCCTGGTAAACTTTTGAAAATTTTCCTCCCAATTTTTCAGATGATTATGTTCTCAGTTTCACCTGAAGTTCATGAAAATTTATGGGGAAAATGTTCATTTTCCTTAAAAATAAACATTTTAGTGAAGGAAATTTGGCAACTGCTGAATTTTCATACTCGTTCTTCTTTAGCACGGCAGTGTAAGACTACCATTCGATCTCTGTTAAAATGACTCGTAAATATCTCATCTCGAAGTTGATTTCGGAACTTATCGTTGCGCATTTCGTTTCCCATATGGACGTATTTCTATCAAACGGAACTATGTGCATCGTGACGTGAGCCCTGTAATGCATATATTCTTATGGATCTCGGGGCTCATGTCTTAATGCACATAGTTCCGTTTGATAGAAATACGTCCATATAATATTTTGAAAAGAAACATGTAGCGTGGTTGTCTAGTTCAGACCTTGTCTATCGACTCATTGTGAAGTTTCGAGAAGTTTCGAGAAGTTTCGGTTGTAGCTTTGAAGGTTTTGACTCTGCGAGCCGATTATTGAAACTGATAGACAAAGCGATAGACAAAGAAGACACAGGAGTATAGAGCGATCCTATTGGTTGACATGATTGGTTCTCATAGACTAAGGAAGAACATGATGGACTAACTGTCAGGTTTCTCGTGGGTTGCCGTTAGTTAGTCCATTACAACCACCCGCTTCCGCCAATAGGATCCCTCCAAATCCCGTTTGTCGTCTTTGTCTATAGCTTTGTCTATCAGTTTCAATAATCGGCCCGCTGTTCCGAATGCAATGTCTCCAATGTCGATTTGTTCACGCTATGTATGCCAACTCTGATGATGTGCAGACAAATCCCTAAAAATTAATTTTATAAAAATGAATTGCATTTTACAAAAAGGAACCACTAGCAGTGCAATGATGCTATTAAGATTGTGCAACTTCATCTTTTGCAATAAAATCGCGGAAATCGTGAAAAACTATGAAATTTAGATGGTAATTTTTGTCTTAAATTTACAGTTTTTAGGAAGTAAAACAGAAACTATTTGTGGATAATCGGGTTTTTCCTCCAAGACAAAAGAAGTCTCACAATCTTAGCAACATTGCAATGCTAGTGGTTCCTTTTTGCAAAATGCAATCCACATTTCCATTGGTACTGTCAATTCTGACGTCATTCTAAACGAGCACATTGTAATTTTAATTGTGTTATTGTTGCAGGTGTCAGTCAGGGGTCTTGCAGTTCATGGACGGCGAGGACCCGACAGCCCTGGCGTCCTCGAAAGGGATTCAGCTGTGTGGTGAGAACGAAAGATATGCCCAACCTGTCGTTCTCTTTGCTGATAAGTCGCCGGCAACGTTGGTTTTCAGGTAATTTTTCATTCACAATGAACGACTCCCAGATTACAGAGAAGGATGTCAACATTACAATACAGCCATGGATCCATGTTTACGTGGGTTAAACAGAAATTTTCATTGAAAAATGAAAAAATTATCTCCAGGAAATTTTCTCTCTGGGGGATATCGACGGTAAAACTACCAAACCACGTATCTCGGTTTGCGACGTCGCAGACTTCCTGTCATACTTTATTTTTTAAATGAAAAACTACTTAACATCCAGTCTTGAAAATTTCTGTGATTTTTCCTCTTTGTGCGGAGAAAATTCCGTGAAAATTTCAAGGAATGATATTGATTTGGTCGACTTCAAAAAAATAAAATGCGAGCGTAGATTTTTAAACACCGCAAACGAGATACGTGGTTTGGTAGTTTCACCGTCGATATGCTGTTTGAGGCAGGACTAGTTACGATCAGATGGGACCGTCCCTATTTACGAAACGCACTCTTTCGGCATTTTTTATCCCTCCCCCCCTCCTTATAACGCATGTGTGACGTAGGTCCTCATCCTTTAACACGTAAAAACAAAATGGCGTAACGCTCTCCTCTGCCCCCCTCCCCTCCTAGAGCGTTATGTTATTTAGGGACGGCATGCATTACCGAAACAAATGCCGATGGCTATTAGCAATGACGTAATTGAGAATTTGCACACACAAATTTTATTGCTTCATCTGAAAGTACCTAATGAGCTGAGTTCGCAATATTTTTCATAATTTTTTTCTGACATGGGAAATTGGAGAGAATTAGATTCAAAAGTGAGAAAATTTGCCGCCTTATGACGTCATCTGGCGGCATTATCCATTTAAACACTCGTATTTTAGCAGATCAGGTTATTTTGTCATAATTTCTCCAATAATTGTTCAATTTTGAAACCAAGGATATCCTCGCACTCAGTTTTAAAGGCGATATTATTTTAAAGATGAAATTCTTAAAATTTCAGACACCTGCAAATTCTCTATTCCAACATCTTTGTTTTTAATTTTGAGTTTGCCGAGGGACATTTCACCCTCAATTCGGAAAGAGGAGATTCTCTCATCTATTATCAATAACATTGGATCCGAATTTTTACGCGTCGAAATAATTTAAAAATTAAAAAATAATAAATAAAATAAAAATCGGTAAAACACTCAAAAACACATTTATCTCGCACGACCAGTGGAGTCGACGACCGCACAAATTCGGGTTTGGCGGATATTTTAGATTAAATCGCGTGTAAAATTGCCCGAAAATTTTGGAAAAAAATATATGTATTCACAATTTTCCCAGTAAATTCGGTTTTTATCAAAGGAAACTTGGCAATGTCTAAACGCTCATTTCTTCCGGCGCAAATGCGTGGCCATCGTCGAGTAGCAACTTAATCAAAACATTTCAAGGAGATCGGGATACGAAGGTGGGTGAATTCAAATAAGGGTCAAATTCCAGGTTCTATTTCCTCCCAAAATTTTTTTCTGAATTTTTGGGCGAACCAAACTTTATTTTGACTATCATTAGGTGTAGACTTAGGAAATATAGCTCGTCGAGCTTAATAGTTGGGCTTAAACCCGAATTTCCACCGTCAAGTGTATCACTTCCCAAAATTTGCCGTAATTTTGCCTGATTTCCTAAATTTTCATCTCAGAGGTGACATATAATACTTTTAATTAAAAATTGAACACAATTGTCATAAAA
>NW_017548866.1:772225-794073 GCF_001854935.1 Bemisia tabaci | reverse complement strand
TTACACATTTGCACTCACAAAATTGGTTGGTAAATTCAACGAGTGGGTGCATCGACCTGGTATATCAAGTTTCTGCAATTTTTTACGGCAAATCAGTAGATTTTCGGGATGTAGATTGCTTACTTTCAATTCATGAATGAATAAAGCAACGACATGGTTGAACTTCTTTGCATGGAAAGACGTTTAAAATAACAAAATCAAGACGTATTTAATGCAATTGCATTTATATCGAGTCAATTTCTTTTCAATAATATAACGGGATTTTTACTACCGGTGATTTGGGTATTTTAGCCCCAAAATACCTTTAAATCGACTTTATCTTCTAGGAGTTCGACAGAATTTTTCCTTTCTTCGCTTAAATTATTCCGTAGCACTTTTCTTCAAGAATCTGATCAGATTTTGCTTGAGGCAGATCAAAAAACTTAAATTCGATCGAATAGCTTTCTACTTTCACAATACACGGTCTCGTCAAGGTGCGTCTTTGACCTCGCAGTGTTGGATCGTGAATTCTCTTTTTATGCTGTTTGCCTATTTTGAAATCTCTGTAAATGAAAACTAAAGGGGTTGATATGTGCGAGTTAATGACGCGCCTTATCAACACATTGTGTTGGAGTTCACTGCTTGTTTTAAGCTTATCTCTAACAGTAAAGACAATTTTGGTGGTTTTTTTCACGGAATATTTAGTAGCACGTCCTAAGGGATCGGAATAAGAGAAAATTTCCCCTAACGCACACTTCGAAAGTATTTTACGAGCTGATATTAGTGTGTGTGTGTATGCTTGACGCCCTGTTAGTTATCGTGTATAGCATTCTGTTTGGCATCATTAATGGCGTTAATCTTGCACAAAAATTTGCGAATTTCAGAATTTTTGCCATCTACGACGTGTGAACTATTCAATCAAAACAAAAAAAGTCGTTTTTGGAAAAACCTCAACGTTACGGCAATCATTTAGAGCTTATTACATCGTTGCCATGTCTCTCCTGATTGTTTCTGACTGTTGCTCGGGACAATGATTCTAGAGCGTGAAAAAGTTTTTGATTGAGCAAAAAATAAATTGACATATTTTTTTTCTCAAATTCAAAAGCATTACCTATCATCTCCGATAAAGTTTTCTTAAATAATCACTCTAGTTATGCTGCAACATCGATTTAAAGTCAAGAACCAGGCACGGGGGACACGCAAATTTGGGACAAATGTAGGCAATTTGCACATTCAAAGTTCTCCTAAATTTTTATTTCAGTCCAAATAAAGTGGGAAACAGCATGTAATAGTCAACAATAGTGTGGAAAATGAGAAAAAAATTTGATCTGCCCATGTTCCTCAGATTATGACGATTAAAACAGCTCGGGACACCAAATTAGACGCTTATTTGAACTCACCCAGGTATGCTATACGATCATTCTCTTGCGTTTTGTTTTCGTTTTTCTCAAACATGTAACTTTACTCATCATCTCTGATATTTAATAGCCACCATATACTCCAATCAAGTGTAAAAACTGGAAGCCTAAGTAATTTTTAAGTGGGTCGGCTCAGCAACGCGGATAATAATCACCGTGAAAGCGCTCCGAAAAAAGGAACTTTAAATTTCGAAGGCCTTTGGGATAAGCTCTCGAGTAAAAAGTTCTTTCGCGGCGATACAGGGGGCGAGGATGAAAGATGAGGTCGGTGGTGCAGAAAGTACTCCCGGTTAGTGAAATTAATGCGTGAACGGTCATTACAGGCCCTTATCATGCTGCGACGCGAGTTGAAATGACAAAAGTTCGCGCTAATGTCCCACGCGTTGTATCGCGCATCGTTGCCAGACCTCAGCAAATTTACCGGTCTCCATTTTAAATATTTAAGATAATGAGCTAATTTTTATGCACAGATTGGCAGCGGTTTTTCCTTGTATTCTCGCGATTCTTGGAATTTGTACGAATAAGCTTCCTGCGGCTATCCTATCTAAGGAAATCCATCCACCTCTAGGCTATGGCGAAAAGTGTGTTAATGACTTCTCATGAAGTTTTATTGCGTTTTTTAGTTAAGGTGATTCGATGGACGCCATATTTTGTGTCAGAATGGTATGCGATATATCGCATCGATTGGTTCCATTTTTTCAGCTACTCGTCATTTTTCTCCAATTTTGAGATCGCAATTCTGTTGTCAGGAGACTAAAGCACTCACTTACCAATTTTAACAAAGAAATTCAACGTAATAAAAGGCGTGGTTTTTTCAGAGAGAAAACATCGCATTCGATACTGATATCGAAACTGCACTCGATCGCGATATCATCTCTCTAAAAAAGCCACGCCTTTATTTCGTTGAATTTCTTTGTTAAAATTGGTGAGTGCTTTAATCTCCTGACAACAAAATTGCGATCTCAAATTTGGAGAAAAATGACGAGTAGCTGAAAAAATGGAACTAATTGATGCGATGTATATCGCCTACCGTTCTGACACGAAATATGGCGTCCATCGAATCACCTTAATGACTTCTCATGAAGTTTTATTGCGTTTTTTAGTTAAATTTTTCGGGCTATTTTTGTCATTTTTGCCGTCTCCTTATCAGTGGCGAGGCGTGAATGATCGATTATCGATACTTCCCTGTTTAAAGCTATGGTAAAAAATCGATTATTAAGGTGTTCGTTGCGAACACGCTGTTTATCGATCCTTTTCCATAGGTTCAAATGGCAGATCAATCGATTTATCGCAAAGCACGTAACGCCACTGCTCCTCATGAAGTTCAGAACCAAATATTGATGACCAAGGGACAATACCGCGCCTATCTACAAACTGACAATTTTGCGGGACGAAAAGAAAACTTCGCCATTTTTGTAATTTCAAGGTTAGATTTGCAATTTTTTCATACATTGCAGCCTCATTACAGCGCCCCCTACAGAATTGGAAAAAACTAAAATCGTCAGCTTGCGTATTTTATACTGTAGAATGTGGCAAAATCACTGACTCATTTTTTTTTTTTTTTTTTTTTTTTTTTTTTTTTTTTTTTTTTTTTATTAGTATCAAGCGAGCTTTCACAATGAAAATATACACTTTTTTTCTAAAGAATAAGTAAAAGTGAAAATACAAACAACCGAGAAGTTTGTAACTTATCTAAGTACAAAAACTATACAAAATATAAGATTATTGGTTCAAACCGAGGGGCTGGCCAGTTCCCACGGCTTCATCCTTTTGAGGCGTCTGAGTTCATTGGAATTGTCTGAAAGTTGTATTGCCTCATTATTAGGGTGTCGATGGAGACGTTTCTGACTCATTTTTGCCAAAATTATCAGTTGGGTGGGATTTTTCCTTAGCCCTCGATATGGAAAATGAATACAAACGTTAGGTCAGTGATGGTCACCAGTGCTAGCTGATAGTCGAAATATCATACAAGCTCGAGCATATACTGGCTCTGGCGATAGGAATGTACTTACAGATACTTGAAAAAATATTTAAAGAAACATGATCAACCTTAAGCTCCATGTCTCCTGACTCTACATTTGAGCCAGTCCACGAAAAATAAGACCAAGAGGCGGATAATAAAAAGTGAAACTATTTGTGCAACTACACCGAAATAAAAGTGATGTTGATTCAACATTCTAAATGTAAAAGATGTGTGCGAGAACTTACGAAATGCTGAATTACCCGCCACAGCAGTTAGTTTTACATCTTGACATTGTTAAAGTACCTGCTGTAGTGGTTAATTCAGCAATTTGAAAATTCTTGCACACTTTTTTCACAACCAGGATGTTAAATCAACATCACTTTTTTTTCGGTGATACTCACACGAGTATTTCACAATTATGTTGGCATGGAAAAAGTGCCCTCTGTAATTTATGAACTGTCCTCACTACGAATCTATCGCTTGCATGGAGATATTGCATGTGTGAGGGATTTACGCTTTGACTATTGATTCTTACGTAAAAGTTCGCGAGAAACACGAAGGGGCCACTGGTTTTCTCTGAAATCATCTCCCAAGCTCAAAAAAAGCTCTCAAAGTGATTCCAAAATGGAGGGGATATCTCACCCTACCCTGAGAGTCCACCTCTACATCAAAACAAACTCTCCATGCAAAAATAGGGAGCAAATACATTAACTTTATTTGGGGACTCCAAAACTGAAAACACGGCATCACTGCTAATGTATTTGCTCCCTATCTTTGCATGGAGAGTTTGTTTTGATGTAGAGGTGGACTCTCAGGGGTAGGGTGGGATATTCCCTCCATTTTGGCCTCACTTTGAGAGCTTTTTTTGAGCTTGCGAGATTATTTCAGAGAAAGCCAGTGGCACCATCGTGTTTCTCGCGAACTTTTACATAAGAATCAACGGTCAAATCGCAAATCCCTCACACATGCAACATCTCCATTATAGAGGAAGCAATAAAATAAGGAATTTAATTTGCACATTTAGCATCGCTGCGCGAGCTGCCATTATCGTCGAGACGCGCCGTGGCGTTACGGCTTAATTAGAACTGAAAGTGCAAATATGAACCGGCTAAACAGTGTCATTTCTAATCAAGGAAGCGTGCAGGGGTCTCTAAAATTATTCCCGTAATCAAGTTGAGAACGACAAATTGCTCGGTCAAGAAAGCGCCGTGCCACGTCGAGCGACAAGATGATAATCAATTGGACGTATTTCTATCAAACGGAACTATGTGCATTATGACGTGAGCCCTGCCATGCACATATTCTTATGAGTCTCAGGGCTCATATCTTAATGCACAAAGTTCCGTTTGATAGAAATACGTCCAATTCCACTCCGGAATCAAACGATTTGATGGTAATTATATCCAATGAATCTTTCAATGGGCCATTAGGTAGGGTATGTAAGAATTAAAGTGCCGCAAAATCTACTTCATGATCAAATTTTGGAGTAGTAGACTTGCATGATAGTGTAAATTCCAAAATTAAAGAAGATGTTGATGAAAGAAAATTTTTTGATCAATTTCTATTTGAGTTTTTTTACTAGATTAAGTGTTAGTTTTAGGTCTTGCCAACACGAGCGCGGTTCGCGGAACTTAGTTCGAGGATCTTGTTCCCGGAACAAGTTTTAGCTGAGCTGAAAACTTATTCCTCCTATACCCGGAATTTCCCCCGTACTCCGAGCTTCTACATATGTTTTTTTTCATGTGAATTTGTTTGTTTTTGTTTCTTACGTCCTTTACATGTCTTGAAATTTATTTTTGTTACTTTGGCGGCCGTAATAATCTATTATTTTGCAATAATTGTACAGTTTTATTGAAGTTCCGGTTCCAATTCGGGCGAACTCGTGTGGACAGCATCCCTCCTTTCAAGTAATAAGTTCTGGGAACTGAGCAGTTCGTCGAATAAGTTCCTCAAACCACGCTCGTGTGGACAGGGCCTTAGTATACTTTTGGTTTATTTTTAATTTTTTTTCAAGGCACATTCGCATATGCTTCGTCGATTATGTTATTTATTCAAAAAATCTAATATCCTCTATATCTTTAATAGATTTTTATTCCCGTAGGTCAATAGTCTAATTTTACTCCTAATTCACGACGAGAAAATAATTTAAAATGGGACAAAATCTTATGTACAATTTATGGTAATTTTATGATCATTTCAAGGACTTTGCTTCACGCATCCATCTTCCAGTGACGGAAAAAACATTTCTCTTCTATTACTTCTCCTTATTTTCCTTCTTCCTCTTTTTTCCTCTGTTCCTTTTCCCTCTCATTTCTTACATTATAAAAATTAGCTTTCTATCACACATTTATCTATAACTATGCAGAGCGGGCTAAAGTTGATGTGCACATTGGCCAGAATAGTTCTTTTGGTTAAAATCGTGCTACTGAAGGAAAGAGGAGGACGACGAAAAATAAAAATAAAAAAATAAAAAATCGCGATGCTGATGAGGTGCAATAAACGTGGATTGCTTTGCGTGCCGCATAACATCGTTCTCGAGAACAAACCCTTTGTTTTCATGACACCCTCTCCAGTTTTATGAGGTGGGCACGCTGTATTTAACTACTCACTCACCACCTTTGTACAGGAAATGTCCCCGTTCTCTCTCTATAATTAGATTGAGTTTATTAGTGTAAAAATTATCCCAAGAAACACCTTTTGTTTTTCTTTATTGCTCCCTGGAACATACGTAAGCTAACGACAGGATTCAGAATGTTCGATGCCATGCTGTGTTCAAAGATATAATTCCTAGGAATTTCACGCTCAAATTCGGATGCGAAATTACAATTTTTGAAACATGAGGCCCTAGTGATAAACATTTTGTGTTAAATTTCATGCAGACTTTTGAAACCAGGTTGATCAATTCATAGCAAATTACATCGGCTGAGAAGTAGGAACAACCGTCAAAACCAAAAATAAATAAGCAACTTTTGTGTACCAAATTTTTTGGTACAAAACAAATGACATACAATAACAGAAACAAACAAGCAATCTGTATTATTAAAAGAGTTTTAATTCATTTACACCAATAGGGTACTTCCAATATTGGAGGTTTTCCAATTACATATGTTCGATGTATATTTAAACCATAAGTGATTCTGACTATAATTTTTTCTGTTACAGGATTGAGGAGTCAACAATCAGATCGCAATTTTTGGCATACTTCAGCTTCTCATCGAACAGCAGTCCACAAGGGGTGAAATTTCAGCCCAAGGGTGGTCGCAGAATGCCCGACACAGGTAAGGATGAGTCAATTTGTGTTTGCATAAGTTACTTTACGTGTTATCATTTAGAACGAAAACATTTTACAGTGCCGTGCGGGTATTATCTACCGAAAAAGTTTACTTTTATCACGAATTGAGGTTACTGAAGCCTTATAAACAACCGCTTTTTGACGTTGGTCGACAATCATTGACATACGCACGTTTCGTTTTTCCGGCCTGTTTCTCTCGATTTCTTTCGCTGTTTTCTTATCCCTCCTCTCATCTCATCTCTTACCCCGATATCTCTTTTTCCTAGTCTCTGAAATTCTTATCAGTACCCTAGAGCCAAAAGATACCCAATTCCATTTTAGTATTTTAGAGATATCAGGGAGTATTCTAGAGAAAAACCGCGCGTCAGTCCCATTGATTCCAATTTCAATTGCAATTTTTAAAACTCTGTATCTCATGACCGGCGTAAGATAGGGCTGTCAAATTTTCCAAAAACACGGTACCGTTAATGGAGATTTTGGAAACGCCACCAACTTGATTTTTTAAAAAAATGTGAGTTAGGTCCCTTTCGGTACTGGGATACTCATTAGTGCGACTATAGACACCTCTACTCACCCCTCATATATTCTGTAAATACATTAATAGCCAAAGTTGCTGAATGACTAGTAATAATAACTAACTAACTTTTCCGAGAGTAACACGCTTTTTCGAATCTTCTTCAAATTTTATTTGATGCTGGATTTGATAATTTTCCCATCGAACAGTCGATCCGACGTAATTATTTTCTGAGAACAATTAATGTCATGAGCCGCCAAATTCGTACGAAGTTTTTAACTCTGCCCCCGCTACGAAACGGACAAAAGCGTTCGCAGCTAAAATCTACGGCTCGCTCAATATTTAAAAAGTTTCAATTCCCGACCCCCTTTCAGCCTTTGAAAAAAGGGAAAAGTTTCGGATGAGGGTGCAGGCGGGGTAATGAGCCACACTGAAACTAACCCCCCCCCCCTCCAACTGACCCCCTGCCCCCCCCAACTGAGCCCCAACTGTTTTCATGTTTCATTTTTACCAATTTACATTTTGTGACGGCTCGTTGGTGTATGTTTCTCTACCTTTCGTTCCCTCCCTCGTCCCCTTACTTGATTCAAAATTGGCCCATTAATTATTCGAACGGTCTTTATTGTAATGCTGTAGCAAGTTGGGCTCACATTTTTCAGGAGGCATGTGCTTGCATAGTTTGGAAATAATGAAATAATGAATTTGAGAGGACAGTATTGCCACGTGGGTAACGCTCTGCTCTCAGCAAACTATTCATACTAAGAGTGATTATCGATTTTCCCCCATTTGAAGCTGTGATAGAGAATCGATTATGCAGGTGTTCATTGAAAGCACCCTGTTTATCGATCCTTCCCTATGGGTTTAAATGGTAGATCAATCGATGTATCGTATACCACGCCACATCACTGCCAAGGCTGTATTCAACTATTGGCGAATCTAGCAAATCGGCACATTATTTTCTCTCCATTTAACCATATGGAAATTAATCGATTCTTGGAGCGACCAGGTGCTCTGACAAAGATCAATTATCCACCATATATTAAATGTAGAAATGCCATTGTTGCTGGATCCACCTATGTATTCAAATCAAAAGTCTCTTCGGTATTTTTAATCCTCCTGGAAATATAGCCCATTTGCTTACAACTTTGCAATACAATTTTTGCTTGACGACGGTTTCGCCCTATGGTTCCATCTCATCCATAAAAGTCAATACTAGAGGCAGGAGGTCCATCAGAAACGAATGAATTCTATGTGTGCTTTATGAATGATCTCCCTTTCCCTTTTGTAGAGCAACCCAACAAGACAACTTTTCAGCACCTCTTTGAATTAAGTAAGCTTGGCCTCACCCCATCCTCCGATTTTAGGGGAAATAACTGAAAAGCCTGAAAAAAGTAGGACAAATTATTAACATTGAAAATATTTCATTTTAAATTGGGACGTTTCTGTAAGACTGATCTAATCCTCATCTCCCTTCTTCCCTCATAAGACCCGATATAGTCAGTTCAGACCCCCCGTCACTGTAATTTGTTTACATAATACTTGAACAGCCGGAAAAGCTTACGATTTCTCGTACTAGAAAATTTAAAAATTGCATCAGACCATGGGTGGCTCTAAGGGGGGGGGGGGGGGGGAGGGGAGGCTGCCACCTAGATATCTACCTGGCCCCTCTCAAGAAATGTGAAAAATTGTGATAAGTAAGTGCGTGATATATTCTTCATCTTAGACGTTGTAATTGGATCGATTTTTTAGTGAAAACAGCTCAAAGTAACTCCTGAGACGACTCAATTTTGCAAAATTTTCGCGGAGAGGCCACCCTCCGAACCTCTCTTCAAACGTACGAAAATTACTCGAATTCTCATCTGGAGCTAAGGAAGTCTCCCAGACGCAGGCAAGCCTTCCCATGCGGACTGTATTTATGTGCCCCTCCAGATCCCCCTTTGATGAGATGCCCTTCTGCCCCCACTAAAAGTTCTTAGTTCCGCTCATGCATTAGGCTAATATTTTCCGAAAAACTCACTTAGGCTCGCTTGCCGACGGGCCGAGTATTAAAATTGATAGACAAAGCTATAGACAAATAAGCTAAAAGGAATATGGAGAAATCCTACAGGTGGAAGCGGGCGGTTGCAATGACCATAGGTGGTAAGTAATAGACCAACTAACGGCAACCTACAAGAGACCTTATGGTTAGTCGTTCATTTTCTCCCTTAGTCAATGGGAACCACCCATATCAACCAATAAGATCGCTCCACACTCTCAATGTCTTCTTTTTCTACTGCTTTTGCTTTGTCTATCAATTTCAATAATCAGCCCGCTGGAGGATGATTTGGACTGCATTTTGCAATTTGGAACTGTAAATTCTGGCTCTTCTGGAAAAAGACTTATGTGCGTAGGGAAACTAATGGCACATACGTTGTTTTTAAACCGGGCTAGGATTCATAGTTCCAAATTGCAAAATGTAGTCCATTTCAACAAGGTGTAATAGAATCGCCTCTGAACCAAGAGCCCCTACAGATTGTCGCTCCTCTGACGTAAAGGCGTATCTTAATTTCAACCTGAGCCCTATTCTCCGTATGAATCTATACTTACCGAGGCTCATGTGAAAAAATATATATGCCCTTACGTCAGGGGACTGACGACATATGGACGTATTTATGCTAAAAGGAACTATGTTGCATGTAATCCCTATACACAGCACATAGTTCCTTTTAGCAGAAATACGTCCATATGAGGGACTTGGAGGACAAGGCGCACATGTGCAGTTCTTGAAAAATTGAGGTATTAATGATCTAAAGTATTACTAGACTTGATGCATATTCTGTGAAAAATTCGCTCCCAAATTCTAATTTTTAAGCATCAAAAAGTCAGTTTGAACTTGATTTTCGCCGTAAAGATCCATGTAATTTCAAAACTTCGAACATGAATACAGACTTTGCAGGTGTCTTAAATTTTGTGAATTTTATCTTTAAAATTACACTGCCAGGAAAACTGAGCACGAGGATGAACTTAGTGTCTAAATTTGACAATTATTGTAGAAAATATGACAAAATAACTTACTCTGCTAAAATACATGTGTTTAAATGGAAAATGCCGCCAGATGACATCATAAGGCGGCACATTCTCTCAATTTTAAATCTAATTTTCTCCAGTTTCCCATGCCGGAAAAAAATTATGAAAAATACTGCGAACTCAGCTCATTAGACAGTCTCAGATGAAGCAATAAAATTTTTGTGTGCAAATTCTCCATTTCTTGGAATAGCAAACACTGCACTTATGCGCCACGTCATCCAGGCACCTCATATGAAAACCGCGGCAACGCCGGAGCCAGGGCTCACATGGGATTCGAACTCGAGGAGCCCGAAAGTCACGCAATTTCATTTTTAATAATAACTTCCTAAGCAGAAGTTCCGCCGCGAGTTTTAATAACGTCCCCGATGTATCTCTATCATTTAACTCGAGCCTTGCCTCGCCCCCACCCCCTGCTCGCTCATTGGAAGTTGATGCATATTGGATCTGTCGAATCCCCCGATACCGCCGGAATTATTACCACCGCCGAGGGGGTGGGGGCGAGGGGGGTGCCAGGGCGGTACAATAACTTAAGATTCGCGGGTCGCAAAGATTGCGAGGGCGGTATTGTTCGTTGCCGAATTTGGCCTCGCTCAGGTGAGAGCTCGAAAAGTTTTCGCCGGCACGTGCGGGGGATAAAGACGGCCGCGGCGTTGCCGTTTCTGGTGGGGGAAATAGGAGTACTTTAGGAGGGAATGGGTGGATCTGGCAACGGTGCGCGGTTATCAGGCTCGCTTCAGGTGGGTGGGTTGCGGATCCAGATCGAGAAGTTGGAAAGCGCGCGGAGGAGCGAACTCTTAATGAGGTCGGTAAAAAGTGTCTGGTTGGTTTGTATGGGAGTCGTGTCGATGGATCCGGCCGGTCTGCTGCCGAGTTTCCAGCCTGCGAATCTTTTGGATGAGACTTTTGTTCTGCCGTGCTAAGGAAGAACGCCGTGTGAGCCTTCAGACGTTGCCTAGTTTCCTCCAGTAAAAACCGAAATTGCCGGGGAAATGGAGATGTTGCATGTGTGAGGAATTTGCGATTTGACTGTTGATTCTTATGTAAAAGTTCGCGAGAGACACGATGGTGCCACTGGTTTTCTCTGAAATCAACTCCCAAGCTCAAAAAAGCTCTCAAGTTGAGGCCGAAATGAAGGGGATATCCCACGCTATCCTGAGAGTCCACCTCTACATCAAGACCAACTCTCCATGCAAAGATAGGGAGCGAGTACATTGACAGGGTTGCCGTGATTTCGGTATCAGAGCCCCCAAATAAGGCGGTAGCCCTGTCAATGTATTTGCTCCCTATCTTTGCATGGAGAGTTTGTCTTGATGTAGAGGTGGACTCTCAGGGTATGGTGGGATATCCCCTCCATTTTAGCCTCACTATGAGAGCTTTTTTGAGCTTGGGAGTTAATTTCAGAGAAAACCAGTGGCATCATCGTGTTTCTCGCGAACTTTTACGTAAGAGTCAACAGTCAAATCGCAAATTCCTCACACATGCAACATCTTCATTGTTAATATTATTTTCCAAAATTTTCAAAAAATTTTGTACGCAATTTAAGCTAAAATATCTGAAAGTTTTCGAGGAGAAATATATACATACGTTTCGTCAAAAATCCAAGTTTCATCGAAGGACATTTGGCAACTCTCGAATGCTCATACGGCGTTCTTCCTTAGCATGGCAGTGTTTTTGTGCGTTGCGTTTTGATCTGGGTTTCATTCCGTGTGGTTGCGCGGTTAAATCAATCACAAGCTATGATTTTCCTCATTTCATTTTTCGAGTCATACTGCCACACAGTGGGTCGAGTCAATAGGAGAGGTTGGCCAAAATTTGGCAACTTTAAAAGCTTATATAACTCCGTTCATGCAAAACTTAAACGTGGTTCCATTGATTTTGTCGTGAAAGCTTTCAGAATAACCACTTATAATTTAAAATGTGACGAATTAAACATAATTTGCAGTTTTAGTTAAACATTTCATGTCCAACCTCTCTAACTAACTCGATCCACTCAGGGCCGGATTTAGGGGGTGGCCACAGGGGCCACGACCCATAGCGGCAAATTTAGGGGGCAGCAAATTTTGCAATTTTTTTAAATGTAGGTGTATTAAAAAATTGGACTCGGAAAAAAAACACACACGAGAAAAGGCGATAAAATCTCTCATTTCCTGAGAGTATAGTAATTTCTAATATTGTCGTCTTTCGTCGATACAAGAGACAGAACTTTTAATTTTGTCGAGTTAAGAGAGAAACCAAACACGCAATTCGGCCTGGAGCGGCGCGGCGCAGAGAGCAGTGATGACGAGGACTTGTTATGAAAAGGAGAAACCCTTGGCGCGGCGCGGCGGTCGACATATAACACATATTAGCGCCTACAGGACTGCATGAATACTTCAAGCATTGCGTCAAACACAATGCGGTCAGCAGCGGTCGTCGTGAAAAGCATGGCGCCTACAAGACTGCATGAATACTTCACGCATTGCGTCAAACACAGTGCGTTCAGCAGCGGTCGGCGTGAAACGCATAGCGCTTACAAGACTGTGGGCATACTTCATGCATTGCGCCAAACATAGTGCGGTCAACGCGGCGCGGTGGCGGAAGTCAAACTTATTAAACCAAATTTATGTTTGCTCTTTCATAATTTTTCCGTTCACTTCTTATAAATGGAAGGCCTTGTCCACACAGAGATACGTTTACGGTACTTAACTTCCGCGCAAAGTTCCGTGAACTTTTGCTAGTAGTGTTGACAGGGCTTTCGCAAAAAATGTGTCCAACACGAGTAAACGCGTCTTATACATCCCTCCTCCTCCGGCACGTTCACTCGATGGCTTTTATTGATGTTTCAAAACGAATGAAAAGCAAGTCACAGGCGGCCCATGGGCGGCAAGTAGGTAAATCCGGCCCTGGATCCTCTGTGTGCCGTGTTAAGGTAAAACGCTGTATGAACCTTCAGATGCTACCAAATTTTGATAGATGAAACATGAGTCTTCTGGCAAACTTACAAATATTTTCTTCCAATTTTTCAGACAATGGTGTTCTCGATGTAATCTAAAATATTCAAAATTTTTAAGGAATTCATAGTTTTCTTCAAAAATACATGTATTATTCAGGGAAATTTGGCTGCTCTCAAATGTTCTCACGGCGTTTCTCCTCAGCATGGCAGTATAGGAGCTCAAAATTGCATACATATTTTGAACCAAAGAAATACAATCAGGCGATAAAACCCAGCTATCCTTCAACTTAGTGGTTATGCAATTTCAGTTATCCTGGAGTTGAAATAGTTGTATCACGTAGTTTATGAGTCTTGCACTGTAATTACCTGCGCAAACGCTAACGTGAAAGTAACCAGTGGCGTGGCGTGATTTGCGATTTATCGATCGATCTGCCATTTAGACCTATTGAAAAGTATCGATAAACAGGGTGTTCGCAGTAAACACCATAGTGATCGATTATTTACCAGAGCTTCAAATGAGGAAATATCGATAGATTGCAAAGCACGCCACGCCACTGAACGTAACGCTAAAAGAGACGCTTGCGCTTGTTATTTCAACCTTCACAAATAATGTGTAGTAAACGTCATTGTTTTACAATTTTGAATTGTAATTGACTGGATGGCTCAACCTCTGTAATATTGGTAACAGTCTCTTCATATCTTATTTATTTTTTATTTCTACTACCTAATGTACATAGAACATAAGAGAAAGGTCAATATTGGAAATTTCGTTATACTTCTGTCTTGTTTTCCTATCACTTCAGATATTTACAGCAATGTTTCTCTGTTCTCAGAATGCGACTGGCTGTACCAAGACATCGGGTGCCAAGACTGCCTGCTAGCTACGCCGGGCTACCCGGGAGTGTACCCGTCGCACATAACCTGTCAATATCACCTTACGACCACCTCCATTCTCACGAAAATACGAATCAAATTTCTCTCGCTCAAACTCCCGCATAAGTAAGTGCCATGAATAATTCAAAGCCGCCTTTCTCTCATTCTTCTTGCCGAGTGTATTTTTCTCTCGAGAGCCTATTCCTATTGCAAGCATTTATTTGCGTTGACACTATTATTGCCCTATTTTTTTCTTGGTTTTTTCTACACTCCGGAAACAGTCGCGAGAATACTCCGGAACTATTTCACCTGGAAATCCAGGTGCATTCGTTTCACACACTTTGTGAACCGAATTTTGAAACTCACGCACTTATTTTTGAGACGGTATGACGAATTTGACGAGAGATGGCGTGAGGATACCACTTTACGTCGTTTCCCAAACGAGGGGACCTGACTCCATTCTAAAGTTGCAAAATTGACTGAGACATTGATTTTTTACAAGAGTGTACCTGAGTAATTTGTATCCAAAATTTCGCAACCGACGTTGCGAAATTTACATCGATTTAAATTGACGCATTTCCGGCTGGTACACAATTTGTCCTCTTTCGATCTTCGAGACTACTAGACTGATTTTCGTCGGATTTGTTTTAAATAAAATCTCTTAGGCTCTAGATGTGCCAGCGTCCCTTGGTTTTTCAATTTGCGCGACCGATGTCGCAAAATGTACCTCGATTTAATAACGACATAATTGCGTCTTTGCCGCTGGACCCAGGACCCCCAAAGCTTTGCTTGCTTGCTTTGCTTTGACACTAAAGGTAGGCGTACAAAAAACATCGTTATTCAAGGAAGTTCTTTAATTACTTGTAGTAGCAAAATTTGCCTAGAGTCCCTCTCTGGGCGAGTGACTGGGGGTCTAGGGGGCGAAGCCCCCGGCTGGCGGCGCAAGCGAGCGTAGCGAGCTGAAGCAACTAGTTGTTACTTACTGATGTTTCCTCAGGGACCGTTCTCGCACCAAGTCAGCCAATTTGGCTGACTTTTTGGTCCCTCCCTTTCCACCTTTGTAGGGCCTGTAAGACATCCATCAATCCCCCCCCCCCTTTCAAATCACGGAGGATGGGCCTCCCCAATTTTTAGAAAATAACGGAGAAAGCTTAAAAAAGGTTACAAAAATTCTTCACTGCAATCGAGAATCGTGGCCTGGTAGTTCAACGTCGATATACATGGTGCAGACAATCAGCAAGCGTTGGCAATTTGCAAGCGGCACGCGTGTTAACTCACCAAATTGCAACAATTCGAATCTACACAGTAAAGGTAGCATCGAACAAGAACCATAAAATCACAACCACGGCTCCAAGCGCCTTCAAATCCCGGTGATACTTCCAGCTTTGCCAGGCAGCTAGTTTAGTTACCCATAGGAATCAAACCTAACTTAGGTCACTGATTCCAATTCTCGTGCTCGCGAGTGTGCCGGGTAGTGCCCAGAAGCGTGGCGTATATGATAGCATCGATTATTAAGGCGTTCGTCGTGAACACCCTTTTTATCAATCTTTTTTCATAGGTTTAAATGAGGGATCAATCAATATAACGCAAAGTACGCCATGCCACTGGTAGTACCATGCCTTTATGCAGGAAAAAGCGATTGGTTGAATTCTTATCATAATTATATTCTCTATTTCTTAGCTTCTGAATTTTACATTTTATCCCATTCAACACTGATAGATTGCAATTTGCCGGCGATTGCTAATTGCCTGCGACATATACTGCCGTGCTAAGGAAAAACGCCGTTTGAACATTCGAGAGTTGCCAGATTTCCTTCACTAAAATGTTTATTTTTGGGGAAATTGATGAATATTTTTCCCTGAAATTTTTAAAAACTATGGTTGAAAACGAGAACAAAATTAGCCGAAAAATTGGAGGAAAAATATACATAAGTTTACTAGGAAATTTTTGTCTCGTCAAAGGAAATTTGGCAACGCCAGAGGGCTCATACGGCGTTTTTACGGCAGTATACTGTATACTCCCCTCCATCAGTAACACGGCCGTCATTATACGAATCGAACAAGAGAAGTTTACATTTCTTCCGGGGATGAAAGTGGTCCGACGAGGAAATTTCATTTTCGTTAGTGAGCGATGCTGTTGTATTTTTAAACCCCTCGGATCTCTTCTCCCGGTCCGACTTGATTCAACCAGTGGCGTGGCGTGAATTGCGATGTATCGATTGTAATGCCATTTAAACTCATGGTAAAGAATCGATTATTAAGGTGTTCGCTGCGAACACCCTGTTAATCGATCCTTTTCCATAGGTTTAAATGGCATAACAATCGATATATCGCAAAGCACGCCACGCCACTGGATTCCTCTGTTGCTGATCGCTCACCAACACCGGAGCGCCGAGAGCAAACTATCTCTATCAACTGACAGCGCATTGTTTTTATAGGAGAAATAAAAAAAAAACTCCCGCCGACAGTGTTGCCGATCCGCACGTCAAATCCGGCCACTCCCTCCTGGTTTCCCCGCTGACCGGCAACGCCGCCCGGCGGTCTAAACCCTCGTCAAGGGATTCTTCTTCGTCCGTTGACTCTCATTCAAAATGGCGTGTCTGAACGCTTACGTCTCTCCGGCGTAATGGTCGGTCCGAAGTCGGAAGTTTAGTGTCCTCCGTCGTTTTAAACTTTTCTTCTGACGTTTTCAGCGTGAAGATTATTTCCTCGTTTCAGCAGCCCCCTCCCCTCCCCCCTCTCGTTTCGCTCACCTTAAATTTTTAATGGTTTCTCCTCCGACCCGGGACCGTCCCGTTCGTCGACGTTCGGAGGGACAGCCGGAAGTTGGGAATGAAGGGCTTTTAAGCTGTGTGGATGGCGTTTTAAGGGACCGCGGGATCTGCTAATTCCGTTTTTATTGGTCGCGGCGCTTCTGCCATTGTCGTGAATATTTGAGTGTGGTCTGTTATTAGTTGAATTGAATCAGGGAGCCCCTCTGGTGACTTCAAGGCAATGGAATTGTATTGTTGGGCACAGGGGGGTCACCCTTGGTTATTTCGCAGTCCAACTCCCACACTAAGGGCTCTTCGTGACCTAAAAAAGCATTCTTGCAGCATTGAATTACCTGTGTCATAACTCAAAATGTTGAAGACAATTACAGACTTTAAATTTATTAGACTCTTTCGTTCAAAATTTAGCGAAAGTTGAAAAATATCATGGAAATTGGTACAGTTGATCATTATTTATAGCTCGGGGACACAGGCCGATCATTCAAACGGTAATGTATCCCATTTCCAAGTGAGTGAAATGATATGGTTTAGGTATTACTCATGGGCAACTATTTCGACTCGGCGGTAATGCTAGGTTGCATACCACATCCAGAACAGGGATTTTGCACGATTTGTGAAATTGTGAACGCAGCTTTATTATTACTTGCTGCATTGAACAGACGTTTAAATTCTGGGCTCTATTCGAGATATGTGCGTATTCCATGACCGTAATCGATTATTTACGACTCTTTGATCTTTATTTTAAATGTCTTACTATTGGTTTGTTCAAAAAAGTATGTGCAGGATAAGTTACTGCATTCTTTGATTCTAAGGCGCAATACTAAGGAAACGATTTAATTTACGGCAACTTGCATAGTTTCTCATGTAAATCTGATGCTGTAAAAATTGCATCTAATTTGACAGTTTTTTTTCAAGTAAAGTGCCCGCAAGAAACATACTGCTTACAAAAATTGAACTACATTTTGCCATTCGAAACTTTATTTTGCCATACGAAACTACAATTTCGGGCTCATTATAGAGACGACTACGTGCCATTAAGTTTCCTTTGTAGATAGGTGTTTTTATGTGGATTGCATTTTGCAAAAAGGAACCAAGAGCATTCCAATGTCGCTAAGATTGTGCAACTTTTTCTACCTTGCAAATATGAACTAATCATCTAACTAAGTTTTATCTTCACTCTCAATAAACTATGAATTTAACACGAAAATTACCTTTATAAATTTAATGTTTTGTAGGACCTCAGTCATTTTCTTGCAAAGAATGTCAGTCAATCCTAACAACATTGGAATGCTCTTGGTCCCTTTTTGCAAAATGCAATCCATGTAAGAACTAGAAATTTTGGTTCATCACTGCAAAATGTACTCCAATGTTTGTGTTGCAGAGCAGTGGCGTGGCGTGAATAATCGATTATCGATATCTCGCCATTTGAAGCTACGGTAAAGAATCGATTATCAGGGTGCTCGCTGCGAACACCCTGATAATCGATCTTTTTTCATAGGTTTAAATGGCATAACAATCGATATATCGCAATTCACGCCACGCCACTGTTGCAGAGGGCTCTTGTAAGGTATTAGTCAGGAAGGGGTTTTTTTCCGTAAAGCGAAACCCTGCAACAACAGCTTCGCTTGTCACGTGGATTACCCGGATAATCCCTGTAACGAGAGCTTGTATCGGAATTCATGCATATGAAGGGACCGCGTCTACTTCCCGGAAGAATTACTGTAAAAGGAACATAGTTAACAGATCCAGTGGAAATCGTCGCATTTTCACTCGTCGTGCCGGTGAAATGGTCTGAATTCTCCCCAGTTTGACTGCAAACGTTGTGAGTAAACACACTCACTTGCACGAGGATTGATCGCAAAGGCGGGGGGCAAACTACCGACAATCGATATTTTCCCATTTAAAACAATGGTTGAGAATAGATTCAAAAGGTGTCGGTGCAAACACCCTGAAAATCGATCGTTTTCCATGGTATTAAATGCATATGATTGATCGAACCATCGCTAGCCACAGAGCGTCTCTGATTGATTGCAAAGCGGAGGGATGGTATGTACTCACGTATAGCTGACAAAAAGCGCTGATGGTGAAACATCTGACAAAGCGATTTTCTTTGGAAATCGGGGATCTCTGCGCGAATGCAAAGAGACACGGCTGAAAAGAAAGCTCTTTGTAGAGCTGCTATTATTTGCATTGAGAATTATACATTGCTGAAAAAAAAAGTTTAATAGTATGAGCCGAAATATCCGTGTTCTAGGTATATTGTTCGAATCATTCGGTTCGTCAAATTGGGGATGAGATTTTCGAAATTGAACTGTTACATTAAATCAAACTGAAAATAGAAGTTCAATTAGACGAGTCGAATGTGCGATCTTGTGCATTGATAGCTCGATTGCCATATCGACGGGTAAACTCATGAAAGGCACCCCTTGGTTTGCATAGTTGTAGACAAGTAGTCATGCTTAATTTTTTTATTTGAAAACTTATCATTGTAGTTAATTGACTTCCGGTACTTTTTTTATTGATATGTTTTAAGAATAATTTCGTGGGAACTCTAAGCCATGCATTTTGACTCTTGCCCTATAAACATTTTTTCGTCCTAATTCTTTTGATGCGGATGACCACAACCGTTTGAGCTAATCCAAACATGAAATTACGCAGGTGTGAATATTATTCGTTGTAAGAGCCGTCTTCAAATTGGACCACGTTAATTAGAAAGGAACCAAGCCACATCAGCTATTGCCAAATTTAATTTTTTACACAAACACGGTTGTGCGGATTTTTGTGCATGGTGCGAAGCACATTACTTAAAATTTTCAAAAGAATCCGCACAAAAACTCTCTTCACTGGAAAAAAACACATTGGATCTAAAGTCCAGACTCTTGATAACATTGACAAGAAAAATTACTTTTGATTCAATCGGATTATTGCTTGAATCAAAACGAAATCCGATTAAATTAAGAGGCTTGGTTCTTGATTTAAACTTAAATCTGATTGAATCAAGAGTACTTTTTCTTGTCGATGTTTTTAAAGAGTCTGGACTCTAGATCCAATGTGCTTTTTTCCAGTGTATAAGACCAGGTGTAAGTCACACGTGGTCTTAAAAAAAACACAATCATGTTTAGGTAATTAAAAAAGGGCGATCGCTAAACAGAAACAAACTCACCGCCGGCCGCAAAATGAGAGTTTCGAGCGAGAGGACATCGAAATCTCAGTTCTGTAACTGCCCGTAATCGCGAGCGTTAAACGATACGATAAGCTGAGTAGAAAACCAAAACTCCTGCATTGCGCGAGGTATGCAACCTAGCATCACCGTCGAGTTTAAATAGTTGCCGTGACCCGACTGATGACCAGTGTTGGAAGTTTGAGAGGAATATTATTTCTCGATGCGATCATGGGGACTCATTTTCGTTCAGGGAAATTTAAACTTCGAAATTTTTCGATTTGATCCTTTCATTATTAGCAGCTTCGGTGAGTGGGGCTCATCTGCTAAATTCCCTAGTTATAACCCAATTTTGAGGACTGTTATTGTTTAAATAAGAGGAAACGCAGTCGTCGAATTTTATCGCGAAACTCGACTGCGTTGCAATACTGCAGGCTATCCTAGGTTGAAACGCCACTTGAAAAGTACGTTAGCCAAGTTCACTCTAATAAAATAGGTATTTCCTGGAAAACTTGTGTATTGAATCTTTTAGCATTTGCATAGAATTTCATACGAATTTTTTCTACTTTTCCTGAAAATTTTAAGGAGAAATATTGACCACATTTTCTTTTAATATTATTCCTTTTCAGGATATATAAAAATCCAGTCAAGGGAAATTCGGCAAGAATCGAACGCTCCTACGAGGGTTTTCTTCAGCACGGCATGCAGAGTGTACTTGTATGTGCTAAGGAAGAACGCCGTATGAACATTCGAGAGTTGCCAAATTTCCTTCGATAAAATGTTCATTTATAAGGAAAGTTTGAAATTTTCAGGACTTTTCGGTGGAATTTCGAGCAAAAGTATCTGAAAAATTGGAAGGAAAACATTCATGAGTTTACCAGGAAATTCGCGTTTTATCAAAGGAACTTTGGCAACGCCTGAAGGCTCATACGGCTTTTTTCCTTAGCACGGCAGTGTGCTTGTGCGTGCTTCGTGCAGATCGGAATCAATCGATCGGAAAAGCGCGCGACGCTGGCTTGTAAACTTGCACTTACGCGAAACGACGCTTGTTGCCTCACGGTCGAGAGGAGAAGTCATTACCGAGTAACGTTCGAAATCATTGCCTTTTACACGGCGTGGCGTATTCGAACTGCGAACTCGGTGGCTTATAAACCCATACTGCTGTGCCACGTAAAAGCGCCGTAAGAACATTCGGGTGTTGCCAAATTTCCTCTGAAAAATATACGTTTATGAGGAAAGGCATAAATATTTTACCTTGAATTCTACAGACGTTTTAGACAGAATTACGAACAAAATTCCGTGAAAAATCGGAGGAGACATCTTCACGAACACTGAAAATAAAATCTCGGTATATTTACTAAGAAACGGGTACAATTACCAAGAATTCAGGGTTCTATTTGATCCCAGTTTTTTCTTGGTAAAATTACCATTTATGGAATTGGTAATCTTACCAAGAAATCTCGGTAAAATTATTGAACTTTCTCGGTAATTTTACTGGACCTTGGTAAAAACGCCAATATTTTTTATAGACTGTGGTAGAATTACCGAGATAAAATGGCAAAGTTACCGGGAATTGATTACCAATAAATGTGGTATTCTTACTTGAAAAAAACAGTAAAAATACCAGTTTTTAGGTAAGCTTACCGGTCCGTCGTAAAATTACCAATAATCGGTAAAAAAAGTGAGATAGTAAAGGTACCAACGGACCTTGGTAAAAACGCCGAGAATTTTTTTTCAGTGAATGTTCCTGAAAATTCGTGATTTGTAGAAGGCAGTTTGGCAACCCCTGATGGCTCATACGGCGTTTTTCCTTAGCACGGCAGTATGGTGGAATCATTTTTGTAGTTCCGCCTCGCCGTGATGCTCTGTTACATGAGCCCC